>VDFB02059333.1:0-123114 GCA_007258455.2 Sequoia sempervirens | reverse complement strand
GTCAATATTTGAATTTGTAGCCTTTTGAAGGAAAATATTTGAATATGGTTGTAAATGTACTATTAGTGAGATTGAGATTGTTAACCTTCAAAGAGTAAGAGTATTTATGTTGATGAAATTTCTTTTAGATGTAAGGATTCAAAGCACATCAACCATGTGGTACAAATGATTAAATCCCAGAGATGATCTGTAGCAATGAAAGAGTCTGAAAATGCGGAGAGAGCTACACTGGTGACTCAGGAGAAACTTTAGTGATGTAGATTCAAGGTGGAGAAGAGTCAAACAAATCAGATTTTAGTAAATCAACAACCTTTGTTATTTCATTTGGCCATCTTGGAATAACTACCAACAAAAAGGCTTCGAAACTCAACAATTTGGCTTAAATTTTAGAGAATGCCTCTCAAGGACCATCTCATCATCAATACAACATCTACTCAAACCCCCAACATCATTCCCAAGCCAGACATGCAAGGTCTTTTTGCAATTTCTTGGAGATCCTTCAAACTGCCCTACAAAAAGGCTACAAAATTAGCCTTGTTTTACAAAAAAACTACTCTTTAAACTTCTTCTAACTCCACAAGCTCTTGGAAAATCATCAAATAGGTCACAAAACTCCCAATTCCATAGGTTTTAGAAAAGCACTCAACATCTAAACCACAACTGATTAAAACCCTCAATTTTCTAACAAATATGTAGGGTTTTTAGCATCTCACAACTCCAAGGCCTTCCAAACCTCACCAAAGCATCAAACAAGTTTTTTAGGGTCTGTACACACATAGTAAACCTTCACCTATCCTTTAGACTCAGTAGATCTCAAAAACTGCACTTTGGTTCCTCCATTTCAAGCCAAAATCTCACATTCTCAACCTAAAACAACATCACTAGCCCTATAAAAGCCTTACCATTATTAAAAGAGTTAAGGAAACTTGAAAAAAACACATTTTAAACCTTTCCTCCAAGTCACAATTCACAACAGTAGGAGGAAGGGCTCCATCACAAAAATTAAAGTAAACTTAGACCCTGCTGGTCTGTACAAGCTGAATAAAGAAAAATGGGTTTTCCTTTCACTAAAACAACCAAAGGTGTATCAAAACATATTGAAATCTAGGTTAAGACCTGCCACCATAATGTTTCATGAATTTATTTTCGTAAGAGGCCTGTACTAGGCCATACACAGAGAAAAGAAACTGAAAACTCAGAAAAATGTTGAAATTCCATAGTTTTAGGCGTTGTGAAGAGCACCAATCTTCAAAATAACTATTGATTGAACCCCCATTCAGGCTTGAATGATGTTTTTAATAAATTTAAAATGAGAATCATCTCCCTTCAATTCCCATAACTACCTTTGAACCACCAAACCCTTATTAAGCCTACAAATACTAGTATTTATTATTTAAGAATGGTTTTGCTTACTAAGCTTTATCATGCAAATTTAATATTCTAAATGCCTAGGACCACTTAGAAACCCTTATAACATGAATTTTAGACTCTTTCTCTACACTCCCACCTACTTTTTACATAATCTTCCTTTGTGGAAATATCAACAATTATTTAATTCAAGAGTGCTTTTGCACATTTGTCCACCCTAACCTACTAATTCCCAAAGTACATAAAAGATTGGTCTATTAGACCTTATTCAAGACGAAAAGACCTCAACATACTAACATTTACCAACTGTCCTCCCAATTTATCATCAAACAATATAAAATTTAGGGTGAGGTGTGGGTCCTCCTACACCATTCAACTTTCAAAAACAAAGTCAATTAGGCTGGCAGACGTCTGGATCGGGCTAGCATTTGGTGGAAGAGGAAGAAAGATGAATGGAACTCTAGAGGCCCACCATACTAGATTTTGGTATTGAACCATGAGAGTAAAAGAGAGATTTGATATCATGTATCAAAACATTAAGCATGCATTCTTCCAACCAACAGAGAAGGAGATGATTACTTTGCTTCATTTGCATTTGCATAAGCATATCAAGGCATGAGAACCAAGAAGACCAAGGATGTCCAGTTTTATGTGGAGGTAATGGATGTGGTCCAAACTTTAGGAGGGTCAAGAAGGTCAATGTATGATCTTGATGAAATTGAGGAAGAACAACAAGAGAGGGACAAGAAAAATAAAATCAATACAGAGTTTCAAGGTTTTGTCAAGCGAGTAAGAGAGCTATGGGAGTAGCCTCATCTAAAAGATTTTGAACTAGACTTTGATGTGTACCATTTAGAGAGCTTGGTTTTCATGGAGTTCCTTTCAAAGCGTCTGCTTTTATTATTCTTATGGTAAATTGTTTGGTAGAGTTGGTGGAATTACCTTTCTTAGTAGTAATCACTATTACTAAGATTGAGATTGTTAACCTTTAGAGAGTAGGACTTGGGAAAAAGGAATTTGATATGGCTATTGCTTTCAAAGATTTCAAGCGAGATGTACTCCGCATTGACGCCATTCCTCAATCTTCACTTGATGGCATCAAGAAATGGTTGAACTCCATGGTTATAAAGTATTATGAAAGCAGAATAAACTTATACTAGCAGCCAATTTTGAAGACTATTACTAATGATTCAAAGCACATCAACCATGTGGTACAGATGATTAAATACCAAAGACGATTTGTAGCAATGAAAGAGTTTGAAAAGGCAGAGAGAGCTACATTGGTGACTCAGGAGAAACTTCAGCTTTCAAAAAACAAAGCCAATTAGGCTGGAAGATGTGTGGATCAGGCTAGCATTTGGCGGAAGAGGAAGAAAGATGACTCGAACTCTAGAGGCCCACCATACTAGATTTCGATATTCAACCATGAGAGTAGAAGAGAGAGTTGATATCATGTATCAAAACATTAAGTATGCATTCTTCCAGCCAGCAGAGAAGGAGGTGATTACTTTGCTTCATTTTCATTTGCATAACTATATCAAGGCATGGGAACCAAGAAGACCAAGGATGTTGAGTTTTATGTGGAGGTAATGGCTATGGTCCAAACTTTAAGATGGGCAAGAAGGTCAATGTATGATTGTTAACCTTGAGAGAGTATTTATGTTTAGGAAATTTCCTTTAGATGCAAGGATTCAAAGCACATAAACCACATGTGGTACAAATGATTAAATCCTAGAGATGATCTGTAGCAATGAAAGAGTCTGAAAAGGAAGACAGAGCAACACTGGTGACTCAGGAGAAACTTTAGCTTTCAAAAACAAAGCCAATTAGGCTGGCAGACGTGTGGATTGGGCTAGCATTTGGTGGAAGATGAAGAAAGATGATTCGAACTCTGGAAGCCCACCATACTAGATTTCGGTATTCAAACATGAGAGTAGATGAGAGAGCTGATATCATGCATCAAAACATTAAGCATGCATTGTTCCAGCCAGTGGAGAAGGAGATGATTACTTTGCTTCATTTTCATTTGCATAACCATATCAAGGCATGGGAACCAAGAAGACCAAGGATGCCAAGTTTTATGTGGAGGTAATGGATGTGGTCCAAACTTTAGGAGGGACAAGAAGGTTAATGTATGATTGGTGCAGGAGCACCATTCAGTAGGTTTGTTCATCAAGGAAAATAAGGAGTAGAATATCATCAATTTACTAAAACAGGCCCGAACTTGTACATTTGAAGGTTTTGAGTCAATAAAAATGGCTTTTTGACTCATTCCTCTTTCTGTAGCCTCTATAACTTGAGGAATGGGTCTGAACTAACATTATTAAATTGTGGGAATGATGTGTTTTTGTTGGGGAGGCCTAAAAGTGAGATGGGTGTGAAACCCATGCGTCTAAAAGTGAGTTTTCTTTAAGAAAAATGGTGATTTTGTAGAGTTAAATTGTGTTTTTCTATAGAGAAGCATTATTTTATGATTTTTTGAGATTTTGTAGGATATCACAAACTTGTTTGAGTAATTTTTAGGTTGTGGTTAGCTTTGGAAGTATCATTTTCAATAAACCCCTAGGGTTTAGGCTACAACAGAGGGTTTTGTGGTTTACCCATTGTACGGTGGTATAACTGAGATCTGATTGTGAATTTTGAAGTTTTGACACCTTAGAATTGTTTCCCCAAGAGTTGGTAAGGTTTGGATAAGTTTAGAGTATAGACCCTTTGTTCAACCAGATCGATCCCTTAAGGGTCCAAAGGGAAAAATGGCTGCAAATTTCAGCATGAGGTTACTCGTACATCATGATTCTTAGAACCTTCTCATCTAATCCGATGGGATCATGTTGGGAACCTCTACAATAACCTCTCTTGGTTTTCGTTATCTTGGAGTGGTTTTCCAGTGGTGTCCAATTTTCAGTTGATGAAAAAAGTGTCAAATAGAAGTAGTGGAAAGTTGCAAAGTGGTGCAACTTTCGTTTTGCAACTCGTGTGACCAAATGGACTGTTCCAATGCATTTGAATAGGCATGTTTACACTAGGCATGGTCCTCTTTCACACCCAAACACGTGGAATCACTCTGAGCTACGTTCAACTGGATCGATCCCTTAAGGGTCCAAATGGAAAAATGGCTGCAAACTTCAGCATGAGGTTACTCGGACACCGTGATGCTTAGAAATTTCTTGTCTAATTTGATGGGATCATGTTGGGCCTCTCTACAATAACCTCTCTCATTTTTCGTTATCTTGGAGTGGTTTTCCCATGGTGTCTAGTTTTTAGTTGATGAAAAAAGTGTTAAATGGAAACAATGGAAAGTTGCAAAGTGGTGTAACTTTTGTTTTACAACTCGTGTGACCAAACAGACTGTTCCAACATGTTTGAATATGCATGTTTACGCTAGGCATGGTCCTTTTTTTCACCCAAACACGCAGAATCACTCTGAGCTACGTTCAACTGGATCGATCCCTTAAGGGTCCAAAGGGAAAAATGGCTGCAAACTTCAACATGAGGTTACTCAGACACCGTGATGCTTAAAAAATTCTCATCTGATCCAATGGGGTCATGTTGGGCCCTTCTACAATAACCTCTCTCAGTTTTTGTTATCTTGGAGTGGTTTTCCTGTGGTGTCCAGTTTTCAGTTGATAAAAAAAGTGTCAAATGGAAGCAGTGGAAAGTTGCAACTCGTGTGACCAAATGGATTGTTCCAACACATCTGAATAGGCATGTTTATTCTAGAACGGTCCTCTTTTGCACCCAAACACGCGGAATCGCTCCAAGCTACATTCAACTGGATCGATCCCTTAAGGGTTCAAAGGGAAAAATGGCTTGAAACTTCAGCATGAGGTTGCTCAGACACCGTGATGCTTAGAAACTTCTCGTCTAATCCGATGGGATCAAATTGGGCCCCTCTTCAATAACCTCTCTTTGTTTTCATTATCTTAGAGTGGTTTTCCCATGGTGTCCAAGTTTCAGTTGATGAAAAAAGTGTCAAATGGAAGCAATGGAAAGTTGCAAAGTGGTGCAACTTTCATTCTGGAACTCATGTGACCAAAAAAACTATTCCAACGCGTCCAAATAGGCATTTTTACGCTAGGCATGGTCCTCTTTTGCACCCAAACATGCGGAATTGCTCCGAGCTACACTCAACCGGATCGATCCCTTAAGGGTCCAAAGGGAAAAACGGCTGCAAACTTCAGCATGAGGTTACTCGAACACCGTGATGCTTAGAAAATTCTCATCTAATCCAATGGGATCACATTGGGCCCCTCTACAATAACCTCTTTCAGTTTTCATTATCTCAGAGTTGTTTTCCCGTGGTGTCCAAATTTCAGTTGATGGAAAAAGTGTCAAATGGAAGCAGTGGAAAGTTGCAAAGTGGTGCAACTTTCGTTCTGCAACTCGTGTGACCAAACAGATTGTTCCAACACATCCAAATAGGCATTTTCACACTAGGCATGGTCCTCTTTCGCACCCAAACATGCGAAATCGCTCCGAGCTACGTTCAATTGGATCGATCCCTTAAGGGTTTGAGTGTAGTATGTTGAATAGGCCATTCCACCTATTGTTCAGGCCATGTCTCGGTGATATGGGCCTGATGTAAGTAGGATAGGGAGTAGCAATAAGAAAATAGCATTAGTAAGGGCATTGGGAGAGATTACTAACACTTCCCCATATGAAAATTCAAAATTGAGGCCCCTTAAAAGCAAGGCTAGAAGAGGTGAAAAGAAGAAGTTGCTTGAAAATAAGTTACAATAGGTTGGAAATAAGGTGAGATTGTGGAGTTTGATGTGTTCAAAAGGTTTGCAAGGACAGGGGAGGTCAAAAGTATGTTATGGAATGACATGCCCTAGTTGGGAAAATAGAGGTTTTGAATAAAAAAGAGAGGTTTGAGGGAGTAAACGTGGGTAAAGTCAAGGGGCAACATAATTTGGTGGTCAATTAAGTTTGTGTAGGAAAAATTAAGAGTGTTGGAATAGGTTTTGAGGTTCAGGTTTGGGGGTTCGGTTCGCCGGTTTGGCCAAAATTTTATGGAGGGGGGTTTAGCTCGTTTTGGGTTCATTGGTACAAAAAACATGTAAAAAAAAAAAATCTATATCTATGCAACCTAGAAGCATGAATTAGGATTAGAATATCACATATCATCATATAAACAACAAAACCACCATAAGCTTGAATGTCATTTAAAACAACAAAATTGGAAAAAAAAAAGTGTTTATAACCTGCAAAAAATGTGAATAAAATCACACTGATTTTCGTGAAAAAAAACCATGAGACCATAGCTCACGCTTACTATTATGCTTTGATAGATTTTTTGCAAGCATCCATAGCTTGTTCAAAGTAATTTTTAGGCTTTTAGCCATAGCAACAAGGATGAATTGTTTGATAAAATGCTTTGGTAGACATGTATGAAAAATGTGGTAGCATAGACAAGGTAGTGAACTGTTTGAAAAAATGCCTCAAAGAAATGTGGTTTCATGGTGATGGAATGACATGACAAATGCCATGACAAGCAAATTTTTATGGATTGTCATGGCATTCCACCACCATTGAGACCACATTTCTTTGAGGCTTTTTTTTCAAACAGTTTACTTCCTTGTCTATGCTATTGCTTATTATTATGCTTTGATAGATTTTTTTCCAAGCATCCATAGCTTGTTTGGAAGCACCTATTTTAGGATTTTAGCCATAGCAGCAAGAGGTGAACTGTTTGATAAAATGCTTTGGTAAACATGTATGAAAATGTGGTAGCATAGACAAGCCGATGAACTATTTGAAAAATGCCTCAAAGAAATGTGGTCTCATGGTGATGGAATGGCATGATGAATGTCATGACAAGAAATTGCTATGGATTTTCATGGCATTCCACACCATTGAGACCACATTTTTATTCAAATCAGTTACCTCTGTCTATGCTATTGCTTATTATTATGCTTTGATAGATTTTTTCCAAGCATCCATAGCTTGTTTGGAAGCACCTATTTTAGGCTTTTAGCCATAGCAGCAAGGAGGTGAACAGTTTGATAAAATGCTTTGGTAAACATGTATAAAAAATGTGGTAGCATAGACAAGGCAGTGAACTGTTTGAAAAAATGCCTCAAATAAATGTGGCCTCATAGTGATGGAATGCCATGACAATCCATAGCTTGTTTGAAAGCACCTGTTTTAGGCTTTTAGCCATAGCAACAATGCAATGAACTGTTTGATAAAATGCTTTGATAGACATGTATGAAAAATGTGTTAGCATAAAAAATGTGGTAGTATAGACAAGGCAGTGAATTGTTTGAAAAAATATCTCAAAGAAATGTGGTCTCATAGAATGCCACGATAAGCAAATGCAATTGGGAGTTGCTCCTAGTTATTAGTTATGCAATGTGAAGTAATTGCATAACTGCTTAGGTTGACTTTGTAAAAGCTATATTGTAATTGAAATTTTTTCATCAACATCTAGTTATTAGTTATGCAATGTGAAGCAATGCTTTGAGTTTGAAATATGTGCAATGCAATGCAATCAACGATATGAATATAAACTACAAAAATCTATTTTTTACAATTGATTAGTTAAACTCTTTATTTTATTTTCTCTCTATATCTCTATGGTATGGAAATGCCTTCAATTTTTTTTTTAAAAGTTTTTATCTCTTGTTCTACTTTTTTTTACCTTTTTTTTTAAATCTGATTTTTTTTCGATTTTTGCTAGACTTTTTCCCAATTTTTTCAAAAATCTTATACTTTTGGTTTGCGATTTTTCCCCAAAATATTTTTGTTGCTATGGTATAAACACATCTTTTTGTAATATCAAGGATAATTTTTGAAACTTCCATGCATTGCTAATCTAAAAGGAAAAGTCTTTTGCCTAATCTATATGCAACCATGCTTTTGACATTGTCAAAAAGAGCAAATATGGACACCATTAATAAAAAAGATTTGTATTAACCAAATAGCCATGTTGGCATACATCAATAAATGTCAATATAAGTATAAAATATAGTTACAAAATAGCCATATAGGCTTACGAGAATGCCATATAGGCATACAATGTCAAATATATCCAATACAAGATATGTACAAAATTGCCATGTCTAGGCATACAACAAAGGGCTCTGGAAATAAATTATTTCCCTTTGTTTGGTGATCCGATGGCGATAAGTTCATCACTCATTTTTTCTATGCTTGAGGAGTGCTCCTGTTGCTCCTCCTATGGTTTAGCTCCTGGTGAAGTTTTAATTGTTACAATAAGAAGTAAAGACATTAATATATAGAAATTACATTATAAAAAATGATATATTTAACAAAATAATCACTTATGGCCATCTCATGATCACTCTCCATGATGGAAATATTTGCATGCCAATGCTCAGGCGTGCTCAAGCCCTATATAAACCATCCAAATAGGAATTAAACTGTGAATCAATAATGGTTTGATTTTTCACTAGAACTAACATCTATAACAACGAATGTAAATTGAAATTTAGTAATTTTCCTCATACCTCCTCTATCAGAGCCATCGAGGATTGTATAGTGCATGAAACATCAATATCCATTGCCCTTGTAACATTTGGAGGTGTCTCCACAACCAACATCTGAAAATAAAACAACAAATTATTCAATCACAAAAAAGTTACAATAGCAATCCATGTCATGACTTATAATGTATGAGATCTAATGAACAAAATTTTGAGTACAAGTATTAAACTATATATTTTTGGTAGGCCTTGGCAGTTTGATAAGAAGACCAAGCATGATGGGGAGAAGAACACATACTCCATTGTGAAGGATGGGAAGACTTACAACCTTTCACCTCTCCTAGAAGAAGACAAGGAAAAGTATGGTCCTAGTGTTTTGATGGTGGGTGAGAAGGATTTCATGAAGACCTTGAAGGAAGGAGGAGGAAGAGGATTCTTCCTAATTATGATGCCAAAAAGTGAAACAGATTTGCCCACAAAGAAGAAGGAAGATACACCAAAGGAAGTCCAAGAGTTGTTGGAAAGGTACAAGGACATAACGGTGAATGAATTACCTAGTTCCCTACCTCCCATTAGGGATATAATCCACCATATTGATCTGATTCCAGGGGCTATATTTCCCAATAAGGCTACATACAAGATGACACCTGCTCAAAATGAGGATATTGCAAGACAAGTGCAAGATTTGATGGATAAAGGGCTAGTGAGGAAGAGTTTGAGCCCATGTGTTGTTCCTACTATCCTAGAACCAAGGAAGGATGGGAATTGGAGACTTTGCACTCATTCAAGAGCCATTAATAGGATCACAATCAGATATAGGTTCCCAATGCCAAGAATGGAGGACCCCATGGATTGTCTATCAGGAGCATCTTGCTTTTCCAAGATTGATCTACAGAGCGGGTACCATCAGATAAGGATAGAGAGGGGCATGAATGGAAGACAACTTTTAAGACTAATGAAGGGCTCTATGAGTGGTTGGTGATGCCCTTTGGGTTATCAAATTCCCCTAGTACATTTATGCGCCTTATGAATGAGGTATTGAGACCTTTCATTGGAAAGTTTTTTGTAGTTTATTTAGATGACATCCTTGTGTTTAGCAGTTCTAAAGAAGAACATTTGAAGCACCTTCACATGGTACTAAGGAGGTTACAAGAGGAGAAGTTGTTGATCAACATGGAAAAGTGTGAATTCATGAAGGAAGAACTAGTCTACCTTAGTTTTGTCATCTCCAAGGGAAGTTTGAAGATGGATCCTTCAAAGGTGGATGTTATTCTTACTTGGCCAACACCAAAATCCATGGGAGATGTGAGAAGCTTCCATGGACTTGCAAGCTTTTATAGAAATTTCATCAAGAACTTTAGCCAAATTTGTGCACCAATCTTGGACACCATCAAAGGAGGTAACAAAGGTAAGTTTTCTTGGACCAATGAGGCTGATAAAGGGTTTGAATATCTAAAAATGAGAGTAGCACAATAGCCTATAATTGTGCACCCTGATTTTGATAAAGTTTTTACCATTGAGTGTGATGCTAGCAATCAAGCACTAAGGGTTGTTTTGAGCGAAGAAGGTAGATCGGTTGCATTTTTCAGTGAGAGGCTAAATGAAGAAAAGAGGAAGTATTCTTCCTATGATTTGGAATTTTATGCTATGGTCCAAGCCCTCAAAAAGTGGAGGCACTACTTGTTACCTAAATAATTTTTTGTTTATACTGATAATCATGCCTTGAGTTTTTTGAATGCACAGGACAAACTCAGTCATAGGCACATGAAGTGGGTAGAGTCTTTGCAAGCCGATACTTTCACAATAAAGCATGAGAAGGGCCAAGAAAATAAGGTGGCAAATTCTCTCAGTAGAAGGGCACTTTTAGTGCAAGAGATCCAACTCCAAAGCATGGAGGTTGAAGCATTGAAGGATATGTATCATGAAGATTCAGATTTCAAGGAGGTATACAATGTTTGTGAGTAGCATTTGAATTATTTTCATGGTGAATTCTCTAACTTTTTTATTGCAAAATCATTTTCTCTTCAAAGAATCCAATTGTGTGTGTGTAAATGCTTAATGAGGGACAATATCATAAAGGAGAAACACAGTGGGAGTCTTGTAAGTCACTTTGGCCTTGACAATACCTTGGAACAAGTTAGGAGATTTTACTATTGGCCAAAGTTGCAAGTGGATGTGAGAAGGTATGTGGAAGGCTGCACAATATGTCAAAGGGAAAAGGGAACTTCATCAAATGCAAGACTCTATCAGCCATTGCCCATTCCCAATAGGCCTTGGGAGTGTGTTAGTATGGACTTTGTCTAGGGGTTGCCTAGATTTAGTAAGATGGCACATTTTCTTCCTTGCAAATGCACCAATGATGCATCTCATATAGCAGGTCTCTTCTTTTAGGAGGTTGTTAGGATACATGGATGACCTTTAAGCATTGTTTCTGATAGGGATTCTAAATTCATTGGTCACTTTTGGAGGACCTTGTGGAAGAAACTCAAGGAAAAAATATGTCCTTTAGTTCAGCATACCATCCAAAAATGGATGGAAAAACTGAAGTGGTGTATAGATAATTGGGAAACCTCTTAAGATGCCTTACCAAGGAGCATGGAAAAGCTTGGGATCTGATTTTACCTTAGGATAAATTTGCATATAATGACTCCATAAATAGGAGCATTGGTAGAAGCCCTTTTGAAGTAGTCTATGGAATGCACCCTACAGGGGTCTATGAACTAAGATATCTACAAGGAGTTGCTAAGAGAAGTGCTCAAGGTGAGGAATTTGCTGTTACAATTAGGGATATTCATCAACAAGTGAAGGAAACCCTTAAAAAGAATGTTGAGAAGTATAAGGAAAAGACAGATTTAAAGAAGAGGAATTTCCAATTCAAGGTTGGAGACTTGGTGATGGCACACTTGAAGAAGGAGAGACTTCCAAAATGAAATTATACCAAACTAATGATGAAGAAGATAGGACCTTGGAAGGTGGTCCACAAGCTTGGCCAAAATGCTTATGAAATAGAGCTACCTCCTAGGGTGGCAATCTCTCCTATCTTCAACATTTCAGACTTGTATCCCATCAAAGCTTCTGTGAATGCAGGTGATGGAGCAGGTACAACAACAATGGAGGATGAAGATTGGGTGAAGGAACTACCCCCCATCCAACCTATGACTCTTGAATGCATCCTAGACACCAAGGAGACAAAGAAGACTAGAAGGAAGGTTTACAAGGAATACTTGGTCAAATGGAAAGGTCTACCTAAAGAGGATGCAACATGGATGTCAAAAAATGATATTAAACAGCATGGAACTACTGTAGAAGACCTGATCTCAAAGATGACTTGAGATCTTTTTCTTGCTTGGGAGTATGGTACAGGAGAACCCATGGGTCTAAGGGACCTAGAATAATTGTTCATGTTTTTTTTCTTGGTTTATGGATGGAATAAGGTCTTATGGACCATTTCAATGTTTTGTAGTAGGTCTTGGTGACCAACTTCTTTGTACAACAAGGTCTCCATCCTCCTTTGTAAGTCTAGTGCATCTTGGAAAAATAAGGAAAAATGATGCCTTGTTGTATCTAGACACTTGAGGGGAGTCACCTTACTTTTTTACAAGGTTTTAAATGCCTTTGACACATTTTGGAAGGCTCTTTGTGGTCGAGTTGGTAGAAGTTGCTCACATTGCCTTAACTAGGCAATTAGAAATCAAAGCATGAGATTAGTTGTTTTCCAATGTCTCTCTTTTCAAAAGACAATTGCAAGAAGTTGGAGGGAGTTTATAAGACTTCAAATATTCCTTTCTTTGTCGAGGCAAGGTTGATGTTGATGTTTTGAAGAAGTTTCAATAAGAAGTTTGTTGGTTTTCCTGTGTTTTTCTGAAGAATTTGCTGATCCTGTACTTGGTACAGACTGTATGTTCACTTTCATGCTCCAAGCCCATAATGGTTGGATAGGTAATTGAATAAGCTTTCCTTTGGTGTTGGAGTGGTGAAATTTCATTGAGTATCAAGGGCCAATTTCTCTATCAGGTGGTCTGAAAACCCTTAAAATCAGGGTTTTGGGTGAAAAATGTATATTTCTTCCATTCCCACATTGTAAAATCGCTAAATCTTGGTGGGATGGAAGATATAAGGCTTTACTATCATGTCCTCAATGTTTTGGAGAACGGAAGCCTCATTGTTGGAAGTTGTGCATGAATTTTGGCTTGACATCTCTATGTGGCAAGCATAATTGACAAGAAAAAGAATGAGTTTTTGCTTGATTTTGAAGAATCTATTTAAGAGGCACTCAGGAATGGTGGAATTAGGTGTGGAGAACCTATAGGAGTCTAAATTTTCACTTTGGGGTGAAGGGGAGAACCTAGATATTTAAGACCAAGGTGTAGGTATGTGAATTAGGCCTTTTAGAGCAGCGGTAGAAAGGGCCATTGTGAGTAATGTTTTGATAGTCAAGAGGAAGGGTTTTGGAACCTTGTAGGGGTCCATCTTAGGGGTCTGAATCCATAGGTTTGGTGTCTTAATAGTCTTCCTTGTGTTTTTTATTCTGACTATCCTACCGGGCAAGGGCTACAAGCCTTAAGAGAGAGTGAGGTCTAAGTTACCATAGTGATGGGTGTTTGTTGTAACCCAAATGCTAGATGGTTGTTAAACCTTGTTTTGACTTAATGAGACATGATCCAAATTTTTTCAAGCTTTGTGAGTGGTTTGAGTTGTGAGCCCTAGGTTTGTGGGGTTGATCTCTTAAAGAATAGTGGAGCTTAGGACTCCTCATAAGAGTATTTGAGAAGCATTCAATGGAGTGAATTTTCCATTTGTGATTGTAAGTTTTCCTTCCCTGCCACTCTGCATCATTTCTAAAGCTTATGCAGGATATTTCCATGGTGTTTTTGGTGGTGGTAGGAGTATTTAAGGTTTGTAAGTACCTTACGCAATAAACCCTCCTTTCTAGGGCTTGATTTGTGCATAGAATAAGCTTAGTCAATAAACATGATGTGAGTAATGTCTTGGAAGTTAGATGAAATGATTGAGGTGTAAATGGTTGATTGTAGTATCTTGGTCTTGAGGAACTAGTTGGTAAAAGTGAAAATTTGGTGAGTTGTTTAAGGAATTGAAAGATTCAGAGCTCTTTATCAGGTTTTTTCTTTGAATTCAGATAAATTGGTGATGACAAAGGTGTGTTAGGATCTAATGGATATAGGTTGTAACATGAAAGATTGGTTTTTGGTTATTTTTCCTAGGTAAAGCAAATTGAGTGGAAGGGTTCCTTGGTGAATGATGAAAGAGTGGATTGTTTAGTGACTCTAATTAGGTTTCTTGTGCACAGATCAGTCATTTTTGTTGATAAATAAGATGTTTGAAGCTTGAGGATGATAAGAAGTATTGAAATAAGTTGGCTTGTTGTTGGCTTGTGGTTTGCAAATGAAACAATGTGATTTTTGATGAAAAGAGAAAGAATTTTTAGTTTCTTATTCAATTTGATCTTCTCCTGATTCAATTGGGTCAGATGTTGTTGCAGGAGCACCTAGGTCATCAAATACTTTTCAATTTTACAAAAGGGATGAGTGTTCAAATTTGTATTGAGTCAATCACAAAAGGTCATGGAAAAATTATGTAAAGCATGTTCAAGGTCATATGAGGTCTTATTTGAATGTATTTAAGGTTATGGGTAAGTTCTAGGTGGTCAAAGTGGGAAAATACAAACAATGCAATAATGTAATATTGTTAAAAGTTGTTAAATTGACAAAAACAAGGAAATCGGGCATATTAAGGGTTAAAAGGGGTAGTTTCAACCAATCGAAAGATAGTTATGGAAAAGGAAATATCTTTAAAAGGAATGTAAAGGCGAGAAAAACCAGAAGTTTGTGTTCTTGTAATTAGATTTTGAAATAAAAATTCCCTGTTTATGAGTTTGCAACATTACTCCATTGTTTTGTTTTCTTGTGTTGGTAATTTAGGAACACCCAAAGTTAAATTATAGTGTGAATAAATGTAAAGAGGAGTTAGTTTCCAATTTCAAGAGTTGGACTTGGTTAGTTTTAGGAAAGAAAAGAATAAGAGGCAGTTTTCAGTGCCCGATAGAGTCCTTTTAGAAGCAAGTTTGAGTCCAATAGGGTTTTTCTTCACTACTCCACCAATGTAGTTCAAGTAAATTGGTGGAGTAGGTTAATTTTAGGATTTTTTGCATGTTTTGATGATTGTAAGTGCAGGGAAAAGCAAGAATACCATGGTGGAGTTGCTGCTACACTGGAAAATAGAGGATTTTCCTACACAAAGTGATGCTACAGTCATGGGTCATCAATAAATAGAGCTTGCATAAACTTGGAAATGATGTAGAAGGTCTTGGAAGACATAAAAAATCATGTTCCATGTGGTGGCCAGAGAAATAGAGGTTTGCAAGAGTATTTTTCACAAAACCCCCCTTGATTTGTGCTTTTACACCCTATAAACGAGGGTTTATTGGATTAGAACATTTTCATGGTTTTCAATCCCTATAAATGGTGAAATATTGAGTTATAAGACATGATTAAAGACTTTTTTGAGGTTTTGAGTGATTTGGAATGGTTTTGAAGGGGTCTCCTTTGTAAAATAGGCCTAATCTAGTAGCCTTTCTTTAGAGGACAGTTTGAAATCTGATGATTTTGTTTATGTCAAACATCTAAGAGCTTTGATATGTTGTGATGTGGTGGAAACTGTTTCTAAATGTGCATTGAGTTTTTTAATAATCTTTGAGATAGGAATGTAACTACTCGATTCAATGGTTGACAAACCTACTAGAGGAATATGATATTGTCTGATCAAAACAAAGATGTTTGTTTAAATAGTGGAAAGGATGATATTGAGTGCTTGGTTATTATCAAACTAATGATATTATTGATGTTACTAAATTTGGTTAAGGTGTATAAGACAGGTTTGGTGACTTTGATGGTCGGATGGGTGAGTATTATGAAGCCTTTTCAGCAAATTGGTGATTAATCACAAGATGATAATCAAGATTCTGTTGTAGCAAGAGTTTTTAACCTGTAAATAGACTACTGTAGTCAAAATATGGTGAGTACAATGCTTGATAATGGACTAATAACAGTGAGGTATGGTTTAGTTGATTTTTTTCCTTGGTGAATAAATGAAAGGATGAATTGTTCAAGTGTCAATAATCAAGTTTATGTTGTTTTTATGGTGGTTGAGAATGATGTGAATCTAATTGATTAAGTCAAAGTTTTCTTTAATATGGTTTTTTCTTTGAATGAGTCAATTGGAATACTAATTAGTGGAATGATGAATGATGGCCTATGGAATGGCTAAGAGAATTTGAGTGGATTTTGGTTGAATGAAAAGTAGATTTCTGATGAAATTATATTTTATCTTCTCCTAATTCTATTTGGGATTGAAATCCCTTGAAGAAATGATGTTGATGGTGTTTGTTGGATGCTCAGATCGATGTACCATGATGATTGAGTGTTTTGATATGATGCTCTGCATCACTAACTGCCTTGTCTATGCTATTGCTTACTATTATGGTTTCATAGATTTTTTCCAAGCATCCATAGTTTGTCGTGCTAGTGCACCTTTGCAAGCACATGCCTCCATGTGAAGTAATTGCATCGTGTTGCTTATGTTGACTTTCTAAACAACTATATTGTACAGTTGAAATTTTGTCATCTATCAACATCTAGTTATTAGTTATGGAATTTGAAGTACTGCTTTGAGTTTGAATGATGTGTAATGCAACGTAACCAACAATATGGATATAAACTACACAAATCTATTAAGTAGAATTCATTAGTTAAGTTCTCTTTATTCTATTACCTCTATGTAGGTTTGAGTGAATCCACTGACACTAGGAGGTGTTTTCTTGAAACCGCCAATATTAGCCTATTCAACATCCAAAATCACATATATTAAAATACCATTCGTAAAAAAATACTATTAACATGTAATAAATTTATAATTTTTTACTAGTTACATACCCCACTAATAGGTGTACTGTAGAAATAAGTAGGTGGAGGACCGGTGTATCCAGTCTCAACACTGTGACCCTGCAATATTATTAAAATAATAAAACTAAATTAGTTAATCTTGCATTTCAGAATCAAAATTTAATAAATTAAATTCAATGAACATGTTGAATTTTACCTAACTATCAATGCCATATGCACGATGCAAAATGTCATCTGTCCTCTCCATCTCAGTAGTAGCATACGGATCTTGTGTAGTAGCATACGGATCCTGCGTAGCAGCATACAGATCCTGTCGAGCAGCCTCCTGAGTGTCGGTGGGGTCATATGAACAAGTCGCCCTGCAAGATTGACACACATGGATTCGAAGGCCACCACTCGAAGACTCCCCTGGATGGTTTTGTACAATAGGGCTAGTATGATGGATGACACTTTGGGTCAAAGTGTTGATCGCCTGCAATGTCTCTACGTTGGCACTCTCCTTCACAATGACAGGCATAAAAATGTGCTCACGAGGCGGCCTAGTGAGAGGTTGTCTCCCTTGCCATGCAGGATCCAGTTGTGCACCAGGCCTATCCTGAGCTGAACCCCCACCTCTCCCCTAGAACTCCCTCATATCAAAATAATTTGGGATTTGGTTCAATACGAACTCACTGTATAGTTTCCTAAAGAAAATATTGGGGGACTTCACAATTGTTGCACAGTGGGTAATCAAAGACCAAGTACCACCTATCATAAAAATGGTTCCTAATCTCTTGGTGGTGGCACTAATGAATAGGAAACCTCTTCACATTGAGGCTAAGATTTTGATTTGTTCTAGGGTCAATGAATAAAGAGCACAAATCACCTTTAGGAATTTTTAAATCTTTTACTTGTTTATATGATAGTTTATCTGCATAATATGCCCTAGCTACCTGCCTCCTATCTTGCCATCCCGTTATTTGTTGGGTTATTGAATCTACATTTTTTAACATCTCTTTCATTGAATTTTCTAGTGTCATTCTTTCTGTGGGTGAAGCATTTGGATCACTCGACCTATTAATAAGATTCTCAATTTGTTTTTTGTTGTTCTCAATTTCACTCCTCAAATTTTGTTGAGTGCCAGGAGGGTATTGAGTGATTGGTGGAGGAGGTTAATTTTGTTGAGGAGGATTTTCTTGTTCTTCTTGTTGAGGATTTTGAGGATTTGCAGGATTATTTGCATCTCCTACAAATTTTAAAAAAAAATCAAATCTAACCTAAAACAAATAAAATCAACTTGAAACTAAGAAATTAAAAACAAATAGCAAACAATACTTACCTCGTACACCTCTTCATCATCATGGTGCCATCTTTGCAAAGTAAAAGCAACTATTGTTAATGAATTTTGTAGAATTCCTTCTCCTAGAACACGAGCGTGAAAATGAGGGTTTTTGGCCGTGGGAAGAGCAGAAAAATAAACAAGAGAAAATGAATAGCTTTCACTTTTTTTTCTTTTAAATTGACATAATGCGAGCGCGTTATAACGTGCTCGCGTTATGTCATTTCCAATATTTTTTTGAAGTTGGCCACAAAAGTGTAACCCAACTTCATGCACCCGCCCAACATTTACATTGCATAATCTAATATCATTTATCCATTTTGTCAATATCCTCATTTTCATTGCATCATGGCTTTCATCACATAGTTTCATATAGGAACTTAATTGGCTTGCATGCTGCATAACATCTCATTTCTAAAGTTGTCCTTTTAACAACCATAGTGAACGTTTAAAATCTAAGAGACAATATGGTTTAATAAATCCTTGAGAATAGAGGACAATGGCACATTTTTAAAGATTTGTTTGCTGCAAATAGAGTAGTCTTTTGATTCAAATATTTACTATAGTACGTCTCATTGGTGTTTGTGTTGATTTAGTAATGATTCCCACATTTCACTCACACATAAAATGGCACCCACCGTGGGGCACTACCCCATTTCTAACAATTTTCTAGAAAATTTCTTGTAAATAGGCTAGACGTGGCATTTTAGTGTGACTGTTAGTTCTTTCAGCACATACAACTTCTATTTTGGCGCATCCGACCAATCTTTCAGCACATCTGAGGTCTGTTTCAATGCATACATAAGATTTTTTGGTGCATATAGGGAGTATTTTAGTGCATTTGGTATCTATTATAGTGCATTGGGTTGTTCTTTTAGCGTATAGAGTAGTTGTTTTAGCTCATTGAGTAGTTTTTTTAGCACATTGGGTAGTTCTCTTAGTGCATTGACGTTTTAGTGCATGCAATGATTGTTTTAGCACGTATGTTTAAATTCACAAAGTCTAAGAATTGATTGGTGTTTTTTGCTTGCAGGTACTTTTATACGTTGTTCAAAGACAAATTTATCAAACTACTGATGATTTATGCAAGGGCTAGAGTCATTTAAATTCTTTATTTTTCTTAAGATAGGAATTTAGCTTAATTAAGAAGGATAAAGAACACCATGTCTTTCATGCTTGATGAATGGTAGGCAATTGCTCTCCCCTTAACTGGGTGACCAAAAATCTAGACCCATTCACTTTTATTTTTTTATCCTTAGAGGGCCTACCTTATGGGAAAAAGTAATCACCCAAGGGAATGACCCAACAACACGCTAAAGCCAAGTGACTTCCAACCGAGATATAAATGTGGGTACTTGAGGAAAGTTCAAGTATCACGAGGATTATTTTGACAAGAAGGGCAACAATGGTCTCTTGTCGTATGGATGATCCCCCATGAAAAAAATGCCTATACTAGAACCCTTTGTTGTAGCAAGGCCAAAATCCTTATTCTATTTGTTGGTGCAAGAATGTTCGTTCTGAAGCCATCCCACATTTTTGCAGCTTTTAGTAGAGATGAGAAATATGCCATGGGAGATTCATGGGTATTGATGCTTGGCTTCCCCATAGAAGTGAGTGTCGTGGAGGGGAGAGATTGGGGTCAAGCATCTAATCATTTGCTAAAAGTAAACAAAGCTGGAGTAAAATCCAAGTGGGAATCCAATAAATATTGTCCTACACAACCTTAGGTTGTGCATGATTGATGTGTCTTTACCAATTTGTTTTTAAACAAATTTCAAACAAAACATCATACATTAGAAGTGAAAACCTTGATTCAAAAAAAAATCCTTTGGAACAACTTGGAAAATTAGAAAATCAAACACAAACTTGCAAGAAACTGCGTCATTTTCCCAGGTCAGCGCATCTGCTACATTTTCTAGCGCATCCATGCAATCTTGTAGCGCATCTATAGTGCATCAACCCTCTATTCTAGCACATTCAGTCAATCCTGTAGCGCATCTTTGCATTTTTCCAGTGCATTTACCCTCTGTTATAGCGCACACACTGCATATTCTAGCACATCAAACCTCTGTTTTAGTGCATCTAGGGAATATTCTAGCACATCTGTCCAATTTTTTGGTGCATCCATCCTCTGTTTTAGCACATTTGTCAAATCTAGTAGCACATCCGGGCTCTATTTTAGTGCATCCATTAAATGAAAAAATCCAAGAGTTAAACTTATCCCCTATTTCACAGTTTGAACAAAAATTTAGAATCTTCTTCAAGTTCAGAATCACTCCTTAGGTACCATAGAGTCTAAACTTGTTAGAATTGACCTTTATAAGTGGAATTGTCCAACCTAAACCAAGATCTAACATCTGAAAGTGCCAAAATCATTGAATTTATCACACCTTTTGATTATTAAGCCTAGTTTCATAATCAAGATTTATCATCCTTTCATCACGAAACAAAGCTATCTAGTCAAATCAAACTTAGTCTCATTAGAATTTTTCATTCTTGTTGACTTAGTTGTAATCCTTGGCACTCTTCCAAAACTTAGATCAAAGTTTAGTCAAAGCATAACACTTGTATGTTCGTTCATACAAGGTTACAAAAATAAAAACTCAAGGAAAAGGGACGTGAAAATAAAAACATTGAAGAGCCAAACATTTGAACTCCAACCATTGAATCTCCAAACATAAAAAATCCAAACATTGGAACTCAAAACATCGAATCTCCAAACATCAAAACTAAACACACTAAAATTCAAAATAGTGAAACTCAAAACACCATGGCTAAACCCGAAGAAAATCCTCTCCATGGAAGCCACAACACTGAAGGGGAAGAAATAACTAAGGAAGACATCCAAAACACAAAAAAAGATCCCAATTTCCACAAATTCTTAGAAAATATTTTTGAAAGAAATGGGGAAAAGTACCTCCTTATGCTAGCTAAAAAAAGTGTCAAATTGCTCGAGGACTTTGATGTGAATCAATTGAAAGCACCTCCAAAATAGCCTGAAAAGGAAATAGAACAAGTGGTTGCCCTAACTCATCAAATGAAGAACCGTCAACAAAAAATTCTTTAGATGAAAAGGGGAACCTCAAAACGTTACTTGATCCAAGACATTTGTCCATATCCATTTGATCGAAGTATCCACATGATTCCCTTTCCCAAACATTGTGAATTCCCAAAGTATGACAAATACAATGGAAAAACTGATCCAATTGACCATGTGAAGGAATTTAGGACCATGAGTCTCGAATTTTCATATGAAGAAATATACTTGATGAGACTATTTCCATGTAGCTTCATCCAATTACATTCAACTTAATAGCAGCTACCACCAAAACTAATTAGAACAACAACCCACCCAACAACCAAAACAACAACCAAAATGTCAACCAAAGCTACAATCAAGGTAATGATGGATCTAGAACACCATCATATCGAGCATCCTCAAATCGAAGGAGGTTCACCTCTTTGGGACAATCATCAAAATTAGCATTAAAAGAGCTTCTCGAAGCTAAGGTCATAACACTACCAGAAGCAAGGAATTGGGAACCACAAGTTAAGCCTCCATGGTGGAATGATTCACATTTTTGTGACTTTCATTGGAACAAAGGACATAAAACCAATGACTGCATGCAATTGAAACACTTGATACAAGACTTGATTGACAACAAGATGATATTTGTAGGACTCCAAACAAACAACAATCATGGAGTGTTTAAGAACCCTCTACCAAACTATGAGAAAGGGGAGTCCTCATCATCAAATACCAAAAGAAAAAACATAAACTATGTCTATGATACCACCATTCTACATATTGAGGTGGTTGATGATCAAACCCATGACAAACCAGGTCTTATTGCAACTGATAATCCAACAAATGATAACATCACTAAACATGACCAAAGCATCGTTGCAATTGAAAATCATCACCATGATGTTGACACCACCTCACATCAAATCAATGTTATCAAAATCAGAGAGAAGCAAGACAACCCACTAATCAATACAATCACAAGAGGACAAGCCAAGGTAACATTGAAAGGAGCTACCCCTTCCACGTCCAAAACAACTAATGTTGTCCTTGCAACCCAATATAACATAGTTGATCAGTTGCAGAAAATACCCACCCAAATATCTATATTAGAACTTCTCAAGATTTCATCTATTCACAAGGAAATCTTAGAACAAGCTCTAGTCACCACCACGGTGCCGAACAATCTTGAAGTTTTCCAATTTCAGACTATGGTGGAACATTTGACCACACCACACTGCTTCTCATTTTCCGAACATGATGATGTATCTACCACCCATCCACATAACACTGCTCTCCACATTGATGTCTTAATCCACAAACATCGTGTTAAATTTTTCCTAATAGATGGAGGAGCTGGCCTAAATATATGTTCTTTGAAACTTCTCTATGCGTTGGGCTATTCAAAAAATGCTATTGATCCTAGAAGTAAAATCACAATAAAAGAATATGATGATGAGGAGAGATCTTAACAAGGACCGTTGATAGTGCTACCTATTCAAGTGGGACCAACTGTCAGAGATATAGTATGTCAAGTATTAGACAAAGATTTAACATACAACATACTCTTGGGAAGATCTTGGATTCATGACATGCAAGCAGTGCCATCCACATATCACCAATGTTTGAAATTCCCTTTCAATGGGAAAGAAATCACTATTGTAGCTTACTCAAACAACACCCAATATTGTAATACCCTTAAGACCACCCAAGATGCTTTTGTATCACACAAAAGGGAAGCTCCAACTCACGGTTCATCAAATGATGGGAAAAAAATAAATGCCTTGTCAAAATGGGTTGAGAAAAAGGACCAATCAAAGGATAAGGGTATCACTGATTCCACTCCCTCAAGTAAAGAAAGTACATCAAATTCTTTGTCAAACCACCCCGAGATAAAGGACCAATCAAAAGAAAAAGGTACTGACAATTCTACTCCACAAAATTAGGAAAGTCAACTCAAGTCCTTATCAAAACAAGTTGCCAAGATCCAATTAAAAGACAAAGGCATGGGGGATTACTCATTTGAGCAATCCTTATGTTTATCAAAACTTTCATCTTCTCCAAAATCATATGGGCAGCCATCAACATCAAGGAAACAATCATCACAACCAACCACACTCTTTGATGGCAACTTTGTAAGAGTAGGCACATTAGTGGATGAGTCAGACAACAAAGAGGTTTTGAATTAGTTATACAAACATGAAGAATCATCACAAGCATCTACCTCAAGTGTACAAATAGAGTAGTACTGAAAAGGAAAGACAATCTTGGAAAAGATAGGATATGCGGGAAAAGTTCCTATCAGGAAAAGGAAAGAAGGCATCATAGAACGAATACAACCTGTCACAATGCATGCCAAAGACAAAATGGGACTAGGGTACAAAGAAGAATCAAACAAAGAATTAGACAATGAGTTGTTGAAAGGATTCTTGAGTTGAGAGATAGCTTTGAAATAGATTCCAACGAGTATGAATGGGATTCCCTTTCTGAAGAATCTTGTCATGATAAGGAAATCGATGTGATACAAAAGTATACACCCATACGTGAGGAGGGTCAAAGTTTAGGTTATAGACCACTTGAAATAGGATCACAACATATTGATGACTCCAGCAAAGACGATCAGACTCAAAGAAAAATGGATAATTCGGAGGAGAGCTACCTTATAGACATTGACTTTTCTATTGGACAATCCAAATACATCACCATCGGGACCCTCATAGCCTTTGACTTTAACTAATCGAATGAATCCTTACCCCTAGTACATCCCGAACTCATAGATTGGGACCAAAATGAGCCATCTGACATCCCCATCTTTTTAAATGATGATGCCATTGTCAACTTTCTCTATTTTTCCAATCCCGAAACAAATTGCACCATTGAATGTCATAATGAGGCATCCAACCAGGAGAGTGTCAAATCTTCTAGCTGTAAAATGAATAATACAAGGAATATATTTGATGGTGAAAACCATTCAATGGCAGTATCAGATCTAGAAAAAGTAAAAATAAAGAGCATATCCAATGGTGAAAACCTTTTTAAGGCACTGAAGGATGGAAGATTTGACACACTCCCAGAACACTTTCAAGAATGATCTAAAGTATTGGTTGAGCCCACATAGTCCATTAATATCAGCAATGAAGAAATGGTGAAGACTGTCCATCTAGTAGAATCCTTGATAGATCAAGAAAAATTGAACTTCATCAAATTCTTCATAGAAAGACAAATCAATTTTTCTTGGTCATATGTTGACATACTAGGGATTGATCTAGAACTCATCATGCACCAATTATCACTACTAACAGGAGTAAAACCGGTCAAGAAAAAGTTAAGGAAAATGCACCCGCATATTGCCATATTGCTAAAAGCAGAGCTGAATAAGTTATTGGATGTAGGAAATTCATTAGAATGATTGATTATGTTGAATGAATATCAAACATTGTGCCTATTTCAAAACCAAACAAAAGCATCAAAATTTTCATAGATTTCAGGGATCTCCACAAGGCTTTCCCAAAAGATGATTTTCCCCCACCCAACATTGACATCATTGTGGACCTAACAGTAGGACATGGCATGTTGTCACTCATGGATGGTTTTTCCGGTTATAATAAAATCAGGATAGCTCTAGAAGATCAAGACAAGACAACATTCACATGTCTATGGGGAACATCCTATTGGAATGTCATGCCATTTGGGTTAAAGAATGTAGGAGTCACTTATTAGTGCGCCATGACAACAATCTTTCATGATATTATGCACACCTTAATGGAAGACTATGTGGATGATCTATTAGCCAAATCATACACTAGAGAAGGACACCTAGAGATCCTAGATAAAAAAATTACTAGACTAGAAAAGTTCAATGTACGAATGAACCCAAAGAATTGTGTGTTTGGGGTGACTTCAGCCAAACTCTTGGGATATATAGTTTCATAAAATGACATTGAGGTAGATCCTACAAAGTTCAAAGCCATCATGGAGATGCAACCACCTAAGAACATCAGTCAGCTATGATCTCTGCAAGAGAGATTCCAATCAATTAGAAGATTTATCTCACAATTGGTAGACATGACACATCCTTTCACTCACTTGCTACATAAGAATGTATCTTTTCGATGGGATGAGAAATGAAAAGAGGCATTCAATCAATTAAAAAAATATTTGATGAGTCCACCTATCTTAATACCACCAATAGAAGAAAATCCATTTTTATTATACATAGCAACAACAAAGATATTAGTGGGATCCTTGTTAGCACAAGAGGATTCAACAAGAAAAGAAAGGGAAATTTATTATATTAGAAGAACCTTAAATGGCTATGAGATCAATTACACCTTCATTGAAAAGGCTTGTTTGGTAGGGGTGTTCGCTACCTAACAATTACAATACTACATGCTAACTCATACCATCAAGTTAATAGCCAAGATAGATCCGCTAAAATATCTTCTTAGTATAGCTAATCTAACTAGAAGACTAGCTAAGTGGGTCATGATGTTGAGTGAATTTGACATCCAATATGTAGATAGGAAGACAATCAAAGGAAGAGAAGTCACATATCAGTTAGCTAAAGCACCATTGTGAGACAATCATCGATTGAACATTGAGTTTCCAGATATTGTTGTCCTAACAGTGTCAACAAAACAATGGGTCTTATACTTTGATGGTTCTTATACACAACATGGATCAGGAGCAAAAATATTGTTTATCTTGCCACAAGGACATACAATTCCCAAATCCTATAGACTGATGTTTCCTTGCACCAACAATACAACCGAATACAAAGCATTAATCATTGGAATCAAAGTAGTAGTTGAGTGGAAGATCACATAGTTACATGTCTATGGTGATTCACAACTAGTCATTATTTAGGTGAATGATGACTATCAAATAAAGGATGAAAAGTTGATGCCCTATAAAAGAATGGTTGATGATTTCAAAAATAAATTTGTTGAGATCCAATTTGAGTAGATTCCTAGAGGCAACAACAAAACTGTTGATGCCATGGTGACCATTGCTTCTCTCTTATAGATTCTAGAGAAACAATCCTATTATGAGTTCATTGTGGAACAACTGTTCAACCCATCCTATGACAAACCAAAATCCCAAGTTATCTATCATCTAACTGAGGTTGAAACTTCCATCTACAAGAAAATCTATACTTACCTGAAAGAAAATACCCTCCCATCTAACCTATCTTGAAATCTAAAACAAAACCTCATATGTCAAGCCACCTGACATACCCTTATCACGGATTTCCTTTATCAACGAGGTCTTGACGAAACTCTCCTCCAATTTCTAGAATGTGATGAGTCTGAAATGGCTTTACAGGAAGTTCATGAAGGTATTTGTGGAACTCATTCAAGTGGTTTAACCTTAGCCAAGAAACTCCTCCACTTCGGATATTACTGGCTGACTATGGAGAAGGATTCTTTCCAGTTCATCAAGAAATGCCAAAAGTGTCAGATTCATGGCAATCTCATCCACGCACCAGCATAAGAACTTCAACCTTTTGCATCAACATGGCCTTTTTTTCAGTGGGGATTGGACCTTGTAGGGAAAATTCATCCATCTTCATCAAATAGACACAAGTCTATCATCACAACCACAATGTATTTTACGAAGTGGATTGAAGTTGTTCCCTTAACTATCGTCATAGGAAAACAAATCTCGTCATTCATCCTGAACTACATCATATGTCAGTATGGAATCCCTCAATTCATTATCACTGACAATGTAAGACCTTTTAAGAATTAGGATGTCGAAGAACTTTGTGAGAGGTTTCACATCCAACATTAGTTTTGTACACCATATTATCCTCAAGGAAATGGCCAAGCAGAGGCCTCAAGCAAGACTATCATGAAAATACTGAAGAAAACCGTCAACGAGGCTAGATGTGATTGGCATGTTCAACTGGACCCTACTCTATGGGCTTACAGAACCAGTATCTGCACCTCGACAGGAGCCACACCCTATGGTCTAGTTTATGGCTCATAAGCCATTCTACCTATTGAGGTTGAACTACCATCACTTCGGCTATCACTAAAAGGGATCATTTCAAATGAGGATTACAAAGTGTCTAGGTTACAAGAATTAGAATTGTTGGATGAGTGGCATCAACATGCAGTAGATCACTTGAAAGCATATTAGCAGAGGATCTCTAGAAGTTACAATCACAGAGTAAAGCCTAGAACATTTCAGGTTGGTGATTTAGTCTTGAAAGAGAATCACGGTAATCAATAGGATTGGGAGAAGAAAGGGAAATTTGAACCAAATTGGCTAGGTCCCTTTGTTATTATATCAATGTTCAGATTAGGAGCATATAAGTTTTCCACACTAGAAGGGGATTTATTTGATGAACCCCTCAAGAGCATGCATCTCAAGAAATTCTACACTTGAATCATTTGGTGCATAAGAAAAATTCTTGGAAAATTTTAAAAAAATCAAAAAATTTCCTAAAAAAATGGTTGCCTTGATGAAAACTTGGCAAATAGGCGTCTTGGTAACAACAAAAAAATTAAAAAGGGGAAAAAAAAAAAAAGTGCAATAAAAACAAGTAGTGAAAACCTAGCAACATGTGTTATTTGTGATAGGTTATCTTTTCCATCTATTTGAGCATTCCGACCATTTTCTTTCACCATCAATCTGCCCATCATTAGAAAGCTTCATGTACATATCCTGGCATCGCAGTCGTGT
Organism: Sequoia sempervirens; assembly: GCA_007258455.2. NCBI lineage: Eukaryota > Viridiplantae > Streptophyta > Pinopsida > Cupressales > Cupressaceae > Sequoia > Sequoia sempervirens. Next base: position 95,346 of record VDFB02059333.1, on the reverse strand, counting down.
CTCACCCTAGACTAGGGGCAATAAACTTTGAGCTTGAACCAACAGACAAACAACAGTAGGAAAAATGCAACAAACACAAAGATCATAGTGAAACCAAACATTGAACATCAATCACCATCAGAAACACATCAACCATCAAAATCAAGAAGCCAACCCAATCAAACCAAAAACAAACTTCAAAAGGATGATGTTCCTTTTGAATCATGGGTTTATCACATCTAACCTACATGTTCAATTGTTGAACTTGGATTTTTATTATCATATCTCTAGAGCACCTCGATGATGTACTAAACTAGAGGAGCCAAGAATGAGTATGATTTTTCTTTGTTTTTTGTCTATGAGTTGATCATTATTACTGTGCAAATTGTCATGGGACGTGCTCTACAAAGTATCACTAATGACATTCCGAATTTGCATAGGAAAACAATTAACTCTTATCTATTTATGCAAGCAATACTCAGGTCATCTCAGTTTAATTATACTTAGATGCTTGTGTTAACTTGCACTATCAAACATCATGGAAGTAGTACTCAAGTCATCATGGTCTAAATATTCCATTGATGCTTGTACTCACTTTCAACATTTTAAAGTCTCAATGATGATAAAAAGCACAAAAAATTGGTTGTTACGAATGACAACATATGCATATTAGGTCTACATGGTTAAGTAGACTCCATCCATGTTAGTTTGCATCTGTATCTATGGGATTTCCAAATCAGTTGCAAATTCACAATGAGGTTATCTCTCTTATCAATGTATTGAGTACACTTGACATTACCAAAAACACATCATTCTCATATAGTTGCACATTAGTTGCATCAGCATTTGCATACATTAGAAAACATGATCACATCATTCATACATCCATACATCACATCATAATATCCACATCAGAAAACACAAAAATACGTGCATCTCATCTCATTTACCTAATCAAAATCATTTCATATAGTTGCATTAAGAGAGTGGTCCACTAATCTTAAATGAGTAACTCTCTTCAGATTTCCAAGAGAGTTGGGAAATATGTCAAGTTTTGTCAAGCTTAACTTAACAAATAATCAACTTACTGCAACCTTCCTGCAGCTCTTGGAAGTTGGATAGATTCACTCATTTAAGCTTAAGACCCTAAAGGTTTTGAAGGCTTGCAAACTTAGTTAAGCATAATCATTTGCATCACATAATAACAATTCATCTTACATATTATAAAACATCATCCATATATCATCCCATCATCATTACATCCATACATAATTAGTATAAACATCACGTACACATCATACATCACTTGCATAATCAAATCCATATCACATAGCATAAAACAACATTTGCATAAATTCATAAAGTAAATAAGATCATATAATCATTACATACATCACATAATCATCACATAGATATCATCATTGTATAATCATCATAATCATCATGATCATCATCATATAAAACATCATAAACACATAGAACTAGGTACCATCACATTATCATACATTCATCCATTCATTTGCATCATCTATTTACATCAGAAAAGTACAAAAACATCAAATACATCACATATCATTGGCATAATAAAATCCATCTAATGCATCATATAGGAATCATTCATAAAACATCATAGAAAATGCATCAGTTGTATCATCATTTGCATCCATAGCATACCATATCATCTCATGTCATAATATAGAACATCACATTTAACATAAATAGTGAAAATAAAATGCATCCATCATAATCATCATGATCATCACATAACATAAAGAGTGGAAATTAAATGCATCCATCATAATCATTATGAACATCATTATAACATAGAAATTAAATGCATCCATCATAGGCATCCATTATAAACATCATATAGACACATAGATCATAATAATTGTTGCATATCATATAAACTCAAAATCATAATGTCAAAGTGTACAAGGATATCCAAAGGTATAAAGAGATACATCAATATAAAAAATGGCAGTGTATCGTAATAATTGAAATTAAGAGGTACATCATCTGATGTCTCAATTGAATAAAGAGTGCATACATGTCCAAAAATACATCAAAAAATTAGAAATAGGACCTATTTCATGCTCCCCCCAGATGGTGTTGGCATCACAGGACCAGTACCTCCCCCTACACTTGACAGACCTGCACCAAGATCTCTCCAATCTCCAGGTAGTGGTTGTGTGACACCCACACTAATAGTTTGAGACTGGGTCCTCCCTGACTGAGATTGGGCAAAGCTCTCTCGCCACTCTCGAGGAACCGCATCATGATATCAACCTCTATAGAACTCGACCTCTTGTGCAGTATGACGGATCTCTCTAAAATATTATGAAGTATCAGTAACCACTACAACCTATTGTAGCCTCGTAGTGATTCCTTCAGCTTGCTCCACCTGCCATCTCAAACTATCCCTCTCTGCAGTCAACATGGTAATCTGCTCCTGCATCTGTCCCTGCACCTATCCTTGAGCCTGTACCTATGCAAGTTGGGCCTGTACCTACTATACTTGCTACCTAGTTGCATCCCTCTTAGTTGTCTGAGTATGTATTTGTCCATGTGCCTATGTGAGCAAAGCCTGTACCTGCTCTAGTTGACCCTGCAACATCTGAACTTGTACAGGTATAGAGCAGCTATTTGTGTCTACTACTCCTGCGACAGTAGCCTGATCTCCACATGCTATTGTGATGGGGAAACTAATGATCGCCTCTTGCAAGGCACTCTCAACTCTCCAACATCGGGACCTATCCCTCCTCCACCCCCATCACCTCCATCATCATCGTCATCACTATCATCTCCATCTCCATCACCGTCATCACTGTTATCCTCCTCCTCCTTCATCTCCTCTCTGTCGCCTCTACCCATGACCTACTACCCCCTCCTCCTCTAGAAATGGTGTTGGCTCATCTAGAATGGTGATCAAAGGGAAGGGATGCATGAACATATATTGAGCATACTCCTCTGATATCGAAGCATCAGTAATATCTGGACAAACATCTCAGGGAATGACCCATAAACCCTGAAAGTGTTGAATGGTTGCATCATAAGAAAACACTAGCCCCCAATCTGTAGCATCCTACCATCGTTGTGCATAGTGGTCCATTCCTTGGGGCATCCCCTGCACTCTTCCATACTGTCTAAGTACCCCTCGCAACAAAAATCTCTCGATAATAAAATGGGTTTGGCCAATCAAATAAATTGACTGACATAAGAATGGCATCTCCATGTCATCCTCTGGCCATTACTCACAATCTAGATAGGGCCTCCATACCACTGACTCTAAATCATCCAATGTCCTCTTCCAATACTCCAGCTTGCCCAACATAGGTTGAGCAAGTCAACCGGCATAAATGTGAACATATGGCCTCATGGTTAGCCGTTTTCTATCTCCCACTGGCCAATTGACTACTATATGCTCCCAAGCCCAGACCTGGAGCAATGTGACCCCCACTGATAATTTCACCCCCTGAAGGTAGACTACTTGGTGCAAATCATGATACAGGTGTATAAGCATATAACAACCCCATGTATATTGAGTGTTGTGAGCAATCATGCTCTTCAAAATCCTACCCCATCCAACTGACAGTCCCTTTGACCTGCGATCAAGACAAAGGAACCCTCCAATGAAATCAACTAACATAGAAGGAAAAGTGGCATACACATCTACCATCTCCCTCCAAGGAATCTTGTAACCACATATATGCTCATCCTCAAAAACTCGGTGCAGTGCATCGGTCCCGCCCTGCTCATGTGAATCATATAGAACAAGCTCTCCAACCACATGCATCCGTAGAATCCGGTATACATCCTCGGGAGTAACGGTGATCTCACCAGTGGGAAAATGGAAGGTGTTATGCTCACTGTGCTACCTCTCTGCTAAAGCTATCAGTAAACCCCTATTAACCCTAATTTGGGGCATATCTATGAGAGAGGACAAACCACATCATGCAATAATGGTTGTCTCAGGCTGCGTTAGATGGTGAATCAACTCCCATGTCCTCAAAAAGTGCTCTCTAATTTGTAAGCTTAGCAATGGCTCTTATCATCACAAAATATTGCAAATCAGCCAATCAAATCAATCACTCAATCAACTAATCAATAAATCAAAATCAATCAGCCTATCAATCTAATCAGCTCTGGTGAGACTTTGATCAAATCTCAAGAGCATCAAATCAATCAATCAATTTTAACCTCGCCTATCATGAGGTTTATCAAATCAATCACTTTTAACCTCGCCTAACATGAGGTTCATCAATCAATTTTAACCTCGCCTATCATGAAGTTTATCAAATCAATCACTTTTAACCTCACCTATCATGAGGTTCATCAATCATTCAACCTCACCTATCATGAGGTTTATCAAATCAATCACTTTTAACCTCGCCTATCATGAGGTTCATCAATCATTGAACCTCACCTATCATGAGGTTTATCAACCAATCAATGCACCTCACCTATCATGAGGTCATTTAATCAATCAAACTATAATTGATCCTCGCTTATCATGAGGTCAATTATCATCCTCCTATCATTGCATCTCACCTATCATGAGATCAATGCACATCTAATCTATCAACATCATCAATCATCATCAACACAAAGGCTGACATGATTAAACATCATTGACATCAAGGAGCCTAATCAGGAAAATCATCAATTTGGTCTAAAACTTCACCAATGTGCTAGAATATTCTTTCTATGTGCTAAAAAACCCTATGCGCCAGAAAAAGACATCAATGTGCTAGAACAGAGGTTCTATGCACCAAAGTATCCAATGCGACATTTCATTTGCTCAATGCACCAGAACAGGGCCCTGATGCGCCAAAGTAGCCTATGCACTAGTTCATCTCATCAATGTGCTAATCTAATTACCTTAAGTGCTAATCTATCAGATGTGCCATTATAGTTAACCAATGCGCTACTTCGAGTACCCTAAGCGCTAATCTATCAATGCACTATTTCATTAACTCTATGTGCTAAGTTTATGGATGTACTGGAACACTTACCCTATGTGCCATTGTGGTGACCCTATGCGCTAAACTAAACATAAACCAAATTCAAATAGGAAAAAGTGGGAAAAATCAAATGCATGAATAACGAGGTGGTTTTTGGGGTACTCGTCAGAGGTTTGTACGCTGCTAGGTGGTTGTGCCGTCACACACACTCGAAATGGTGAGTGTGGTAGGGGATCACCATTCTACTCCAAGTTGGCACAAATCACTCTCACTCTCAAGTTTTCAAATTACCAAATACTCAAATGAACTTTTTATTCACACTTTTTAACCTTTTAAGGTTAATTAAGTGGCATTTTATCGGGATGTTTTATTTTATTTTTCAAAGGGGCTTTAATTAATCAAATCATCACCTGCTAGCTTATACATCATTATTTGGGAGATAAATTATTTTTGAAGCATCAAAATTTTGAGATCATCATCAAATCATCGAAAAATCATCAAAATTTTCAAAAATTCCAAAAAATTCAAAAAATTCAAAAATTCACCAATTTATTTCCTGAGGGGGCATATATCTGTCATCACCTAAAAATCAACGTCTGAGGCATCGAAAAAAATTTCATTGACATTAGCAGCAAATTTTTCTTTGAAGCAACATGTAAACACATTACTTCAAAGAGGGGAAAAATTTATACACCTAAAATCGGTCAAGACATTTAATTAATTAAATACTAGTTATTTAATTAATATTTCATCTACGTATAAATAAATTTTTAATTTATTTATATAGTTCATATCCTTTAATTCTCCAAATCTAAAATCATATTATTCTAATTTAATTAAATAAACAAATTTCCATAAGCTTGTTTTATTTAATTAAGTTTCACTAATCCCAAATTTGGAATTCAAGCACATGTCTACAACTTTTCATGCCACCTCACCAAGGTCACATGAAATTAAATAATTCTAATTTTTAATTAGAATTATCTTCAACAAACTTTCAAACACATGGCTTATTCCTCACACACTTTATTCCTCCATTCATTTGGCATGTTTTCTTTGGTCAAGAGATTCCTCTATCCATTTGGCATGTTGTCTTTGGTCAAGGGAATACCTTCGTGATTCTCTCCATCTCCACTATTCATCTCTCTTGTTTGAATCTGGACCATCGATCGTTGCCACATCACAAGATGCTTGGAAAATCCTGTAAATACAACCCTTTTCCATTTTATTTTGCATCCACATTTGAGTAGAGTTATCATGCAGGAATATCATTTGACCATTTAAGCATTTTGGAGTCTTCTAGTTAGCATTGTATATCATTTAGCAAGTTTGCATTGTAGCATCATGTTAACTTAGATTTACATTTTTCTTTATAGTTGCATTTTAGATTAGCATATTCATAGTTAGTATTTGAGCATATGTAGAATCATCTTATCTTCATATCATAGCATTTACATTGCATAATCTAACATCATTTATCCATTTTGTCAATATCTTCTTTTTCATTGCATCATGGCTTTCATCACATAGTTTATGTGTGAACCCTTTTCCTAGTACCTGCAAAACAACATGAATAAACGAGTTAGACAAGGATTTGCAAGCTAAAACAAGGACTCCCCATGAAATCCATTTGCAAACTCAAAATAGGAAAGAAAATAAGAAAAAACACAATGAAATGATAAAAACTAGATTAAATCCTAATTTAAATAGCAAACACTTGATCCCATGCGGGAGTTGGTGCCAATTTGATGTGAAAATTGGCCCTTTCCCAATTCCTATGATGCGAGATTCGAATGTTGAAGATGATGTTGATCCACTTTGATGATGAAGGATGAGATCTCTAAGCCAAAATCTGCATTAACCTAGCTAAGAACTCAAGATTGATGAATGAAGATTGCTCTAAATTTGAGTATAGTAAGTTTACTCAAATTGTGGATGATAAAATGAGGAGAGGAGCTCTTCATTTATAGGATTTCAAGATGGATGTTTGAGCAATGTGGGACTAACATTCATCCAATGGTATGGTGCCACTTGTCAAGCTATGAATGGATGATGGTTGCGTAAGATTTGGGGTTTGTGCCAATAAATGCCAATATTTGAAATTCAAATTTGTTGAAATGACATGAAAGAGGAAAAGGAAAATGCAATAAATGCCACTTGGCTCAAGGAAAAGGACATGTAAGAGGTTTTAAATGCCTTATAGGATGTACATGTTGACTTGGAATTTTTGAATTCAAATTGAGAGAATATTCCAAAAGATGCCATGTGAGGAAAATAGAGATTTAATAAATGAATTAAATCTATTTTCATGTGCAACTTACATTATCTAGAGGATGTGACATGAGATTAAATTAAATTAATCAAGGGTTAATTAATTTAACGGGAGATTAGATGATGTGACTTATTTGACTTAGATTTTAGGATTTATTTGATTAAAAGGGATGATAGATTAAATAAAATAAGGTTTTAATTTATTTAATTTAATGGGCAAACTTTAAGGATTTAATCAAATAACTTAATTATTTAATTAAATAGGGATAATTAGATCAGATGGATTGATTTAATTAACAAGAGAAATGACTTGATTCAGATAAAGTGATTTATTTAACCAAGAGAGGATACTGATGAATTTAATCAGATAAGAGAATTTGATTAAATGGTTAGACCGAGGAATGATTTAGGAAGAAACAATGTTAGTAAGTCAGGATTAGGTGCACGATGTCAATTAGTATATTTTCAATGTCTACATTTTGCCCCTCTTTGAAGCAGTGCACTCATTGCATTGGTTCAAAGAATACACGATCTTGATCAAAATCAAATTTTTTTGATATTTAAAAATTTGCCCCACTGCCGCGTGGCGAGAGAAAATATGCCATTATAATGCCCCCTCGAGAGATCAGACGAAAATTTCAATTTTTTGGGTGATCTCGCAAAAAAAAGGTGATAAAGTGCCTGATAGGTCCGAAAGGGGTCCGGGAGGCTAAAAACGTGTCTAAACGCAATAAATCGATGAAAAAAAAGCCTCGAAAGGACGAAAATAGGTTCGGGGGTTCAAAACCCTAATTTTTAGGCTTAAAAGGGGCTCGAGGGGTCACTTTCAAGTCATTTTCACACACCTCCGCTAGCAAACCTCGAGATTTGAGCTCTGACCTCCTGACGATATGGCGCAACAACAACTTCCTCTACACATTTATGACCGAGTTTGGACCTACCAGCGACCACCAGGCATCGGTGCCCTGGTATGTGGCCCTAACTGACGCTTTGTTTTTTCATTTTACTGCATTTATTATTGTTTTTAAGGGGATCTCGCCTCCAGCGATGCTATTATAGTGCCGCTCGGTGTTTAAAGTGCACCGCTTTTAGCTGTTTTGCACCACAGCAGTGCAATTTGGAATTTAAAAACTCCACCACTGGGCTCGGGCTCGGCTTGGCCTCGACAGGCCAGTTTGGAAAACTATGCCGCTGCCATGCCCTTTTCATAAAAACTGCGACGCTGGGGTGAAAGTGCGTCGTGGCGATGCTATTTGGCTAAATTTTGGGTCCAGCGTCAGAGTTTGAGAAACTCAAACTGTGACACCTTCAAGAACTGCACCGCTGGAAGCGAATTTGGAGCATTAGGTCAGGAATTTTCCAAAACTTTTAACATGGCAACTTTGCTGATGTAGGATGGGCCTAGGGAGTTTATTCTCAGAAGCACTGGTCGCGGGATTTGGCAAGCATCCTATGAGACTTTAGCGATAGAGACCAGGATCGACTAGGGGCCGCAAGACCATGGCACATTGCTTACGCGGCACCTGTGCGCACACACCTTGGGATGTTGTCAGCGCTGGTGGAGCGATGGCACAGTGAGACGTCGTCATTTCATCTTCCCACTAGTGAGGAAACTGTGACACTAGAGGATGTCTGGGGCATATTACGTTTGCCCATTCATGGCCGCCAGGTGATCTACGACATGGACAAGGGAAGCGAGTGTTGTACCCGAGTCCTCACCACTCGAGATATTATTTACTACGAGGGGCAGATCGACCTGGAGCGGTATAGAGTTATAGCACCTCCCTTCCGTTGGGCCGTTGCAGCGATTATTTCAGGTTTGGTTGCCCCAGACAGATGAGGGTGGTATTTTAGTCCTAGATGAGGATACTACTGGGAGAGGATGGTCCGAGATAGGCCAGTTTGGTTTGCGTGGGGGCCCGTCCTTCTGGCTTCACTTTACAGTGATCTCCATGAGTATGCATACGTGGATGGCAGAGCGCTGGGAGCTGGGGTGACACTTTTGCATGTTTGGGCGTGGGAGCACATTTCTCTGCTACATCCATGGGTCATTCTAGTTTCGATGGGGGTAGAGGATGCCCTGGTGGCACGATACAGAGGTGGTGTGTCCTTCACACACACTAGAGAGCACGGGATCCCCTACTGGAGGTGGGTGATAGATGAGATGCCTGTGTTCACTTGGAGACCATACCTTGGTCAGCCTGGATGGGCTAATGATGCAGACCAACTCTTCTACTATGGTCAGGACCGATACATGCAGGGCCGAGAGCACACTATGATAGAGAGATACTTGCCTGGGTGTGTACAGCGTTAGTTTGGGGAGCCGCAGGATCAACCAGATGACGGTTACATGGCCGTATTTGCACGCAGCATGACACAGGTATCATGGGGGCCTGGTATTCCTACCGCGGAGGCGATTGACAACTTTCGACACCTAGTGGTCTAACCTTGGGCTTACAATCAGGGTTTGGTAGATCTGGGCACTACATAGGCCTATAGAGACTGGTTCAGACTTCCTCTTCGGTTGACTGTTCCAGGTGAGGATCCAGAGGCATACAGGGTTAGAGGCAGGGGTAGAGGATGAGAATGAGGGCGAGGACCGAGGATCGAGGTCCGATAGGATCCACCAGAGGTGCCCCTAGTTCCACTAGGTCACGAGGATGTCCCCATGTAGGATCAGCAGCCGGATCCGCCAGTCCCACCACCACTTGCCGAGGGTGAGGGTCAGGTTCATGTGCAGCCATGGGCACATCCAGCAGGGCAGGCCAACGCACGAGATGCTTTAATTTTGTAGTTACAGGCAGTGACAGCCGAGAGAGACCAGGCATGGGCTGAGAGAGAGTAGCTGAGAGCAGAGAGGGATCAGGCTATGCAGCAGAGACAGGTTACAGAGCTACAGGAAGCGACAGAGCTAGGCCACAGGCAGCAGATTGAGAGTATGACAACCTCCTTATCCCAGGGTACTGTGCCGGTACGATCTTACAAAGATGTTATCCGAGAGATAGAGTACTACCGCCAGGCCTACCACGACCATGTACCTAGAGCAGATTGGGTTCCCGAGTGCTCAGAGCGGGCCAGTTAGAGACCACCAGAGGGTCACGGTGACAGGGGCGAGGGCAGTATCCATGGAGATCGGCCATGATCCAGATTTTATGATGTACCTTTTGTGCTTTATGGGCTCATTTTTGATAGCCCGATTGGCATTTTGTACTGATTGACACATATGTACAGTGATCCAATTATTATTTGTACTATGACAGTTGATGATATGATATATATGAGTCGATTTTGATGAGATGTACCGTGTACTTTTATTTATGCATGGATGGTTTATTTCTATATGCTTTGCAATGATGTTTCTATGGATGCATTTATTTCTAATGATGTATGCGATGTAATGATGTGCAATGATGTTATGATGATTTATGTTATGCCAATGCAAAATGTGAAATTTGATATTATCTATGGTATACGTAATAATATGTGGGAAAATGTTTATATATGAAATGATTTATGGATGGATATGATATGATGCGATGGTCGTGATATGATGCTAATGAGATGGTGGTATGAGATGCTTCAAATAACAAATGTTAATATCCTAAATGATGATGTATGTGATGCAATGATATGTTAATGCGATAATATATATGCCTAATGAATTAATGCTTATATACCTATTGCTTATGATTATGATGATTATGAGATGCTTCGGTTCATATTATGCAATGATTTATGTAATGGTAATATGAAATGGTTATTAAATGCAAATGAATTCTTTATGCAATGATCAATGTAATGCCATGAAATGCCACGTAATGGGTGGAGTGTGATGTCATGAATGCACCTATTTAAAATGCAATGTGTATGTTTCCTATATGATATGTTATGCAATATGCTAATGATTTGTGGATGCAGGATTGATGACGATGATGGTGATGGTGATCAACTGTCATAGTATTTTTTTAGTGCGGTTAGTGAGAAAAGAAGAAGTCATTTCAACAAGATGCAAGATGACACAAATGCAAATGATGATGATGATGATGATTACTTGCCAAGGAATTGGGATTTTCAAAGGACCAAATTTTCTTATGTTTGATAACACACATGGTACGATGCATCAAGGTATAGAAAACTAGGATGGCATGGTACTTAGTCTGATGGACTTTGACTCGACAATCAGATAGGAGTATTCTTGTTCACACCTGACATACAGAAACCTTGCTAGGATGCACTTCAGAAGTTTTAGACATCTCAGACCAAAACATGGAAAGGTAAACATATCCCTGTAATAGTCAACAAGTTTCCCTAGACTTCTTCCACACATACCTAACAAAGCAAGTATTCGCCAAGGTTATATTGCAAGAGCGTCCAACAAGCACAACAGACAAAATATAACGATCATTGCCCCATTCCTATTTCTCTAAATCTGTTGATTTGGGATATCATCGAGACGTCCTTGGAATGAGCGTAAAATAAGATAAGTTAAAATATAAAGACCAAGTAAACAAACAAATTGATGCTCTTCAATACCGCTAACGGAAAGAGGATATGGTTTCTAAGGATGATGAACGAAACTTATTGCCAAAAGATAATGCCCATTGTAGGAAGGATTCATCCTAGGACATGTTAGTGGATGGTGGCACGCCATTTCGTTTATAAGGGATGATTGATATGAATCCATTTCAGATGATGTGTTATCGATACGAAGAGATAACCAGCTTGCTTGCGTACTGACTTAGACTATAGACTTGACATTTGGAGTTCTACTTTTAGACTGCTAAGCTTGTTTCTGACTGTTTTGCCAAAGGTTGATGATGATGATCAGTTTATTATGGATGGTGCTTATTGCGAGTGTAAGCGAGATGAGGCAAATGGATTTTTTCAAATATTTGGATGTTTTTGATATTTTGCAATGTTTTGAGGCTGTTTTTTGGTATTTTCAAATTTTTTGCAATATTTTGATTTTTGTTTTTTCGATGTTTTTGGGATTTTCTGAGATTTTGACCAAGAGACTAACCTAAAGACCTATCCTAGGGGTCTTGAGGGCTGATCAACAGATTAGCCTTGCCTACGTTATACACACAGAGACCACGTAGTTCGACTAACGACTTGACCAATTTACAGATGATGATATACATGATGAGATGTTAGTTTATTATGATAGACTCCTATAGGACTGACCTAAATGTCTCGGGGGATGATCAAAGATCAACCTTTCCTATGTTCAAGCTTAGAGACGATGTAGCTCAACAAGACAACCTTGTTTTTGGATTTTTGAATGACTTTTTGAATGTTTTTGGATTTTCTGATGTTTTGATGTTTTTGGATTTTCTGATTTTCTAATGTTTTTGGATTTTCTAATTTTGAGGACTTTAAGACCATAAACGAATCCGATCCGATGAGAACGTGCCCCCAGCGTGATGCAATAGACTACCCCGATAAAGGCAGGACAAACTAACCTTGAGGATGGGCCGAGTAGTACTAGGAGGGATCATGATACGAACACAGAACCAAGCTATGGTGCGGATGCGAGTGGGTGAGTGATGGATGGAGACCTGAATGCGATGGATGATGGAAGTGAAATGGATGGGTGATGTAGATCAAGCCATAAAGATCCTGGTGGATGGGAAGTGCTTATTTATGCAAGGCGCCCATTTGCCAGGTTTTCACTGAGGTACTTGCCTAAAGTGCCACCAAAGTGGTTTTCACTAGAGGACGATTTTTTTGATCTTTTTTCTAATTTTTTTGGATTTTTTTATTTTTGATTTTTTTTGTTTTTACCAAGATGCTTGTTTGCCAGGTTTTTGCCAAAGTAACCATTTTTTCAAGACTTTTTCTGAGTTTTTGAATTTTTTGGTTCTATACCTTGAAAGAATTAGGCATAAAACTTTTTGAGATGGGAGCTATTCATGGGCTCCTACAAAGGTTCCCCTTTGGGTGTTGATAGTTGATATGCCCCTGATTTATAACTTGCTATTATGACAAACGGTCCTAACCAATTAGGTTCAAACTTGCCTTTCCTGCTGGGGTTCGAGACATTCTTCTGATTTTCTTTTAAGACCAGTTCTCCAACTTGGAAAGTTCTGCTTCTGATTTTCTTGTTGTAGCTTTGTTTAAGTCTATTATGATAGAATTGTAAGTGATTCAAAGCATCAATCCTTCTCTCATCTAGTAACTCCAACTTGTTTAATCTTGACACCCGATAGTCCTCATCAGTGATGAGATTTTGCAATGATATTCTGAGGGATGGGAGCTTGATCTCAATGGGGAGTACGGCTTATGATCCGTAGACCAAGGAGAATGGGGTGGCGCCAGTGGGTGTGCGGATGCTAGTTCGATAAGCCTATAGGATAGGATTAAGCTACAGATGCCAGTCACGACCTACGTCATTGACTTTTTTCTTGAGGATTTTGAGGATGGTTTTGTTCATAGCTTCTACTTAGCCATTGCCTTGGGGATAGTACGGGGTGGAGAAGCAATGTTGGATTTTGAATTTCTCACACAAGTCGTGAACCTCCTGATTCTTGAAGGGTGTCCCATTAACTGAGATAATGGCTTGTGGGACACTGTAACGATAGATGAGATAGTTCAAGATAAATTTTGAGATCTGCTTCCCAGTGATATATGTCATGGGTATGGCTTCCACCCACCTTGTGAAGTACTCAGTTCTAGTGATGATGAACTTGTGGCCATTGGATGAGGTGGGTGTGATTTTTCTAATGAGATCGAGTCCCCACTGCGAGAAGGGCCATGGTGTGACGATCAGGTGAAGCTCTTGAGTTGGAGCATGGATGAGGTCCCCATGCTGTTGACATTGTAAACACTTTTTAGCATGATCATGTGCTTCTCTTTCCATTGTGGGCCAGTAATACCCCATCCTCAGCAGTTTCTTGGCGGTGGTCATTCCACTCGAGTGTGAGCCACAAATACTGTTATGAACCTCGGTTAGAGTGGTTAATGCCTCCTCAGCATTTAGGCAACGTAACAAGGTACCCTCTATGCTTCTACGGTATAACGTATCACCTAGGATGACAAATCTAGATGCCTTTTTGATAAAGGTTTGTTTAAGGTTTGATGGGAGGTCAACGGGTATGACTCCTATGCAAAGATATGTGTAGATGTCATGGTACCAAGGATCACCAGGACCAACAATTTCACACACAAATTCTGATTCTGGTACCTCGAATGCGGGAACAAGAAGTTGCTCGATCAAGAATTGGTATCTTGGGACATTGTTAGGGATATTCAGCAAGGATCCAATTGTCGCCATCGCATCTACTACTCTGTTGTTGGTTCTTGGAATCTGCTCAAATGTTATGTCAATGAAGGATTCCTTTAGAGTCTCCACCAATTTCTTGTATGGAGTGAGCTTATCATCCTTGGTCTAATATTCATTATTGACTTGATTTATGATCAACTGAGAGTCTCCGTAGACTTTGAGGGCTATGATATTTTATTGCACTGCTATCCTGAGGCCTATAGTCAAAGCCTTGTATTATGCTATGTTTTTAGTACAAGGAAATGCTAGTTTGTATGACCTTGGTATGCAGTCCCCTTGTGGGGTGATGAAGAAGACACCAGCTTCTGATCCGTGTTGTGTATATGAGCCATCGAAGTATAGTTTCCAGTGATCAGTGACGTTGAGGTTAAAAATAGACTCATCAGGAAACTCTGAGACAAGGGGATTCTCAGAATACATAGGTGCTTCTACTAGTTGATCTACAATAACTTGTCCCTTAATGGCTTTCCGCTCTACATAATCGATGTCATACTCTGATAATATCATTACCCATTTTGCCATTCTGCTTGTGAGCATTTCCTTTGTTAGGAGATATTTGAGGGGATCAATTTTTGCAATGAGCTTTATCTTGTGTGCCAACATGTAATGTATGAACTTTTGGGATGCAAACACTACTGTGAGGCAAGATTTCTCGATGAATGAGTAATTTAGCTCATGACTGACCATTGTTCTATTGATATAGTAGATAGCCCTCTTCATTCCATTTTCATCATGCTGAGCTAGGAGAGCTCCAAGGGTTGCTGCTGTTGCTGACACGTATAAGATCAATGGCTTTCTCAGAATAGGTGGCATTAAAACTGGTGGTGTCAGTAGATATTCCTTGATTTTGTTAAATGCCTCTTCACATTTTGTATCCAATTTATACGCTACCCCCTTGTGGAGTAGGTGAGAATATGGGTTATGCTTGTCTGCCAGTTGTGCTATGAACCGTCAGATGGATTGAAGTTGGCCCTGGAGGCCTCTTAGTTGTTTTAATGTCTTTGGTGCTTCCATCTCGAGGATTGCCTTTACTTTCACCGGATCCACCTTGATACCCCTCATGGAGACTATGTATCCTAGCAGTTTACCTGATTGTACGCCGAAGACACACTTCTTGGGATTTAGTCTAACTTTGTATTCCTCCATTTTGTCAAAGATAGCACTTAGGGTTGCTATATAATCTTGTCTTTTCCTTGACTTGGCTAGGATGTCGTCGACATAGTCTTTGATTGTTTTATGAATCATGTCGTTGAATATTAGTGTCATGGCCCTTTGATAGGTTGCTCCTGCATTCTTTAGGCTAAATGGCATCATGTTCCAATAGTAGGTCCCCCATGGACAAGTGAAGGCAGTCTTATGTTGATCTTCCTTTGCTATCATGATTTGGTTGTATCCTGAAAATCCGTCCATTAGTGATAGCATCTCATGTCCTGCTGTCATGTCTACTATCATGTCGATGTTGGGAAGTGGGAAATCATCCTTGGGACATGCTTTGTTCAAATCTTTGAAATCTGTACAAATTCTAATAGCTCCATCAGGTTTTGAAACAAGTACCAAATTTGACACCCATTTGGGATAATCAATTGGTCAGATAAATCCTGCATCTAGCAACTTTTTGAGCTCCATTTTGACTAACAAAGCAATTTGAGGATGCATCTTTCAAAGCTTTTGTTTGACCGGTTTTGCTTCTGGATACGCTGCCAAGTGATGAACCACTATCTCTGGATCTAGCCTTGGCATATCAGCATAACTCCATGCAAAGTTTATTTGTCTTTCCTTTAGGAATGCTGCTAGGAGTTCTTGCTCTTCTGTTAATAATGATTCTACATAGAACGTGATATGCGGGGTCTCCTCTGTTCCTAGGTTGACCAGATTGCATTTTTTAGCCAAGACTACTGACTTTTCCTGGTGAATAGCTCTTAGAGGAAGATTGAATCCTTCATCCTTGGGAACCTTAGAGAGGTTTTCACCGTTCTATACGTCCTTTCTTTTTACTATTTTCTTGTCAGAGAGTGCCACAGTGTGGTTTTCACTCAAGGACTTGGATATGATTCTCAGTCTCTCACTTTTGCGACTGAAGGATTCAATTGTTTCCCCATAGTAAGCATGTGTGTCCAACTCCATTATAAAGCCTGCCTTGTGATCTCCATCTGGAATGTTATCCCTCAATCCCATGAATTATGAGAGCACTTCATCATTTTCGAATGTATTGAGAACTGGTGGTCCTCGTTGGTCATAGTCGATCAGTTGGGGGTAGACTAAACGAATCTCATGATTTTGACTATCTGGTTCAAAGGATATGGTACTAATCATACACAGGGTGGTATCTTTGAATAGCCTAGGTAGATTGGATAAGGTATCTTCATCATTGCTACTAATATAGGGATCAGTTATAAAATTATGTGTGTCCCTACCTATGACTATTGGTGAGTGTACTTGTACTAGTATTGGCTGAGGAGAAACATTAGCTGTTCTAACCGGAGGACTTCGGCCACGTATGGTTATTCTCAGAGTCGCACATCTAAGACCAAGATTTGTTATGGGTCACGTCTTTGGCATGATAGGTATTATGAGCCCATTGTCATTTTGTCCCAGTCTTTGATTTCAGTCATAGCCCATCGCAAGCATCATGTGTAGGCCCTTGCTTCTTTCGTCCATTGGTAAATTAGCCGTCGGTCTTTCATCTTGATATAACATGTGAGATGGATCTGCTTCAATGACCTCATGGCCAAGGTCTCCCCATCTTGTGAATTCAAGATAATTTTCAGGATAGGTTTGTGATGTGGAAGCTTGATTTGTTTGTGGACGTCCCCGTGATCTAGGAGATTGTGGTAACTCTCATATCACAAAAGCATTGTTAGGGAGTTTGTAGCTTCCACAACTATCTTCCTGGATGATGAGTTTGATATTGGAGATGGTGGGGATGGTGGGTCTCTCTGTCGCAGAAGTGGACGTGAGAGTGGTGGGATCGATGTATGGTGTGGATGGGCCTTCATCATTCTTCGGCACTTGGGGGATTTTGTAATACTTGGCTTCAAGATTTTTGCAATATGAAAACGGCTTAGGATATCCATGGATGGTAGCCTCTTGTCCATTATGTGTAAATTTCACACATTGGTGGAAGGTTGATGCTACGGCTTTCATCGCATGAATCCATGGGCACCCCAGGAGGATATTGTATGGCAATTCGAGGTCCAAGACCTGACATGTGGTTTCCATGAGTGTTGTCCCTACTTGGATAGGGAGCTTAATCATGCCTTGAGACACTCTTTCTTGGTCAATGGAACCTTCTGATATTTTCAACTGCTTGATGAGGCTAAGAGAACAGATGTTCAAACCTGCACCTCCATCGACCAAGACCCTTTTGATTTTTCTCTTGTTGAAAATGGCTTCTAAGTGAAGTGCATGGTTGTGAGATGGTTGGGAGGGGAAATCTTGGTTAGAGAATGTAAGGAGATTAGGCGTTATGATATTTCCAACCATAGCTTGGAATTGCTCTGCATCGAGATCTGTGGGGACAGTGGATGAGGCTAATGCTTCCTCTAGGATCTTTTTATGCGCTGATGAGATTTTTAACAACTCCATGATGGAGATGTGAGTTGGCATTCTCTTGAGTTTCTCTACAACATTGTAGGTATGCGGAACAACTCTAGATGAAGGGACTCTGTTAGGTTGGGATGATCCTACAATGGTGAATTTTTTGCCTCTTGTGGTGACTCCACAATCTTCAGCATGGGCGCCCTTGATGGTAATGACCATACAGTCCTCATTTAGGGAAGCAACGACTATTTCGTACACATGATTTACACTACCCTTCCCCTTATCATTTTTATTCCCTTTATTTCCATGACTCGACATCGGATTCCTATAGATTTGAAGATCCGGATTTCTAGTAGGTTGTTCCACGTTTATGATTTTCTTGTCGATGAGATCTTGGATGATGTTTTTGAGTCTCATGCAATTGTTTGTGGTGTGACCTTTGATTTTGTGAAATTTGCAAAGTTGGTTCTCGTTGTACCAAGGAGGTTTGACATCGGGTTCTTGGTAATTTTCAAATGTGGGAGGTTTGATAAGTTTTTTCGTCGATCAACTTTTTCATTATATCCTCCAATGGTTCCCCCAAAATAGCATATTTGCATTTTGGATAACTTTTGTGTTAGGGAGGTCCCCTTTGGTTAGTGAGGTTATTGATGGTGGGATTATTGGGTTGATCTGTTGTGTGATGAGTGTTTTGGCATTGTGATTAGATTTGCGGTGCGGGTGTATGTTGGCGAGGACCACTAATGGCCACCTTGGCATCAACAACACCATCATTAGTAACGTTCTTGTTTCCTACCCATGTTTGAGGTTTATCATTGTAATTTGATGGTGGGTGATTATTTTGTGGCTCGTGATATGATGTTGATTCAACGGGTTGGGTCACAAGGGCTCTTTCGATGCTGAGCACCTTGGAGATCAATTGTTCATATGTAGTGATACCCTGAACCTTGAGATGAAACGCCAGGCGGCTTTCAAGGTTGGCTATGATTGTGAAGATTTGTTGTTCTTCTGGCATGGTCCACTTGCTCCGATTGGCGTTGGATCGCCATCGTTGAAGGAATGAGGTGAAAGACTCATTCTTTCCTTTTTTTAGAGCAGAGAGTTCTTCAAGACTGACATCCATTGCAATGTTACATGCGTAATTCCTTTTGAATGCGTCTCCAATTTCTTTGAATGTTCTAATGCCTGAAGGTAAGCGAGAGAACCATTCTATAGCGGGACCTGCCAAGCTCCTAGGGAATAGCTGCATCAGATAAGTATCGTCATATGTGACTTCCATACAATGAACCTGGAATTCCCTGATGTGATCTTCAGGGTTTCCCATCCCTCGATATTTGTCAAATTTTGGGACTTCAAATCCCTTAGGGAAAGGTTTCATGTCTAGGCTCCTATCAAATGGATAGGGACACAAGTTGCTTGGCGCTTTGGTTGTTCGCCTTGATTGAAGGTCGAGCACTTGTTGTGAGAGCAACCTAAGTTGTGTCATCACATCATTCTGGGGATCAAGGGGTGGGATGAAAGTGTTTTTAGATGTTTGAATCATGGTTTGGATGGATGGGTTGGTCAGTGCATTGTTTGATGGTGTCTCAATGTTCTGTCGAGCAAAGTAAGCTTCTACTTGCTTTTGTATGAACAATGCCTGTTGTTGATCTTGTTGTTGTTGCGCTAGGATTTGTGCTTGTTGTTGCGCTTGTTGCTGCTCCAACAACGCTTGTTGTTGGGCTTGTTGTTGTTCCAACAACGCTTGTTGTTGGGCTGTTAATTCTACTGCTTCTTGTTGCTCTTGGTATTGCCTCAATGCTTGTCGATATGCATGTAATTGCACTGCTTGTGCAAGAAGTTGTGCTTGTTCTTGTGCTTGATGTGTTTGATATTGAGCTTGTGCTTGCGCTTGGGCTTGAGCTTGTACTGCTTGTGCTTGTGTAGCTTGTTGTTGTAATAAAAGTTATGCTTGCGCGACCCTTTGTGCTTGCAATGCTTGTGCGGCTTGTTGTTGTTGCTGTTGCAATAAAGCTTGAGCTTGCGCGGCTTGTTGCACTTGTATTGCGGCTTGCGCTGCTTTGGCAGCTTGTTCAGCTTGAGCGGCTTGTTGCACAGCTTTTTGTTTCTAGATTTGTTGGTATCCTCTTTGGAAAGCAGCTTGCAATGCTGCATCATATTGATTTGATGTGGTGAAGGTTGGTGGTGGATTTGGAATGGTGGTAGATGATGATGTTGTGTTGATGTTTTGCGTGTTGGCTAATGGTATTTATGTAATGGGTCCTTAAGAGACCATACTTTGTGATGTTAGGGGTGTGTTTGATGATGTTTCCATTTCTTGTGTATTTATCATTTGTTGTTGTGATATCAACGATAAATTTTGAGTGTTTGGTGCAATGCTTTGATTGATGGTTGGGATATAGGTCTGATTGATACTTGGTAGGGGATGAAGCCCTAAACCAAGGAGTGGTGCAGATGATAATGGCAATGGTGGAAGAGGTGGAAATGTAAGGGGTGTGAGTTATTGTGAAAACGTCGTGGTGTCGAATAATCCCCCTAGTCTGAATGTATCTCCCTCTTCTTGTGAATTTGTGAGAAGAGGTGTTTGTGGTGTTGCATGAAAAAATGATGATGGTGGATCGTGATGGAATGTGAGAGGAATATTCTTGTGTAAGGGGTTTTCGGGTATGTTTTGTTCCAAGGTGATGTTTGCGTCCACGTTTTGATTATTAACAAGGGGATATGATTGAACAGTGTTGAGGAATGTGTTTCCCTTGTTGACATTTGGTTGGGTTGGAGCAAACGATGTTGTGATTTGCGGAATGTTTTGTGTGACATTTTGAGATGGGGGTGTAGATGAAATGGGGATGGTGGATGAAATTGGGGGAAATGATGTTTCCACGATAGTACTCACATCGAAATCTGAAGGAAACTTGGCCCCTTGTTTTGCTAATTCAAGCATCTATAATGAAGGGTTAAGTCTCATCATGATGTTGATGATTCTATGGTTATCTGGATTTTGGAGCATTTCTGCCATTTCCTCGCGAGACATTTCGAAAGTGAGGTCCTCTCCTTGGTTTTCTTCTTGGGGATGTTGTGATGATGAGAGGGTCAATGGGTTGCTTGATTCTGTTGGATTCATTTTCGTGTTGGTTTGGCTAAGATCACTTGAAGCAGGTGTTTCTTTGTTGGCTTCCATACTCTTCTTGTATTGAGATCTTGTTTGGACCATAAAACAAGGATCAAGAATATGGGAGATGAATCTCTTGATTCTTTGGATTGATCTCTATTTTATGTCCCAAAGTGAAAGTTTTAGGATGCTTTTGAGGATCAAAGGTGATGATATCATGATGATGTTAGGGATGGATGTTTTTGACTTTTGATCAATCTTGAATGAGACACTAGGCTTTTTAGGACTTTGGATTTTGATTTTGATTTTTGAGATTTTGTCCTTGACTTTGATTTTTCTTTTGATTTGGATTTTGAACAAAAAGACCCTAAGATGTTAGATGATGATCTAAGCGATAGCTTTGTCCAAAGGATGATAATTTGAATATGTGTAAGGAGAAGGATGCATCTACCCACACCTATTCAAACAAGGTGATTGTTTTACTAAGCATATGGAGAAGGATTCATCTACATACACTAAGCTAGACAAGATGATTTTGATAACTTTGACTAAGCATATGCAAAAGGATGCATTTACACATACCTAGCCAAAGGTGTTTTGATAAAAAAATTTCAAGGATTTTGTCTAAATGATTTGGATGATTTTGATTTTGCCATAAAGCCTAGTATCAAGGATGATTTCAAGATTTTCCAAAAAAGGTGATGATGAGATGGGTTTTGTTTTGATGTTTTGGATGGATGGATGAAAAGGATTTTGATAATGTTTTGATCCTAAGATGAACCTAAAAAGGACACTTTGTTTACCTAGATCTAGGTATTGAAGAGCATGCAAATGCTTCCTAATGACCTTTGTAACCAAGAAATGATTTTATTTGAACATTCATTTTCGAATTTTTAATCAATGATTTGTGCTTTTGGATTTTGGAATCTTCAACACATATGAAAGTTTATTTTGCTTAGCTTTGCTCAATGTCTTTATTTTACCAAAAACACTTTCTTCAATTAAGTTTTTAAAACTATGTCCTATGTCTTAATTTCTTCAAACCCCACAAGATATGTTATGTGGAAATTTGATGAACTTAAGGCAAAGGGTTTCCCTATTGTTTACTTAAGGAGAAAAATTGAAATATAATCCAATGCTTAGAAACCTCTAAGGATGTGAATCCCAAGGGAAAGCAATAACATATGGATTGTCTCAATGGTATTTTTCTTCAAAAGGGTTTGAAATTTGGATGATGTTAAGTGTTTGTTTTCATGATGTTTTCGATCAAGCAATGCATTTTGTAACCCAAGAATAAGTACAATCCTATGGATGTGTAAGACAATATTTGTTGGATTCCCACTTGGACAAGTCCAGCTACGCTTATCTCTAGTAGATGGTTAGATGCTTGACCCCACTAGCTCCCCTCCACGGCACTCACTTATATAGGGCAGCCAAGCATCAACACCCATGAAACTCCCATGGCATGCTTTCCATCTCTATTAGAAGACCGTAAAAGTGTGGGGTGGCTTCAGAACGACCGTTCTTGCACCAACAAATAGATAAAATATTTTAGCAAATTCTAGCACATGGGTTTTAGTAAGGACTTTCCGTTCATAGGAGTTTACCCAACGTGGCAAGAGTCCCCTTTCAGATCCATCTTGTCAGAGTCAACCGCGCGATATTGGCATTTCTTCCAATATCCACATTTATATCCCGGCTGGAAATACTCTTGGCTTTAGAGTTTTACCGGTTGAGTGGTTCCCTTGGGTGATTACTTTTTCCCCAAGGTAGGCCCTCTAAGATAAACAAAAGTGAATGAAGAACAATATTCGTAACTTGATCAATCCTTGTTGGCAACAAGGAGAGAGAATGTACGCAATAAAGTCCCCACTCACACTCGCACAATAGTTCAATTTTAAGCCCAAATCGAAGTGTGGAGGTGATTTCTTTGTCTTAAGCCAAAGTCATGGAAAAGACCTTTTGATTCTCAAGATCGCTATAAAGCGCGAGAGAAGCGCATACGTCCTTTTCCAATGGCTTTAGTCTAAGTAAGCCCTCACGAAAAACACAACTACACTTGTTCTTTTTAGATCCTCAAAGCAATATGTGAGTTCATTTTAGAGCACCAAATCACAAGTGAAAGACATTTGTTCAATTGTTTAATCCATAAATGAAATCTAGTAAGTTGTTGGTCCTAAGGTTCTTTTTAATCCTTTTGCAAGAAATAAACAAAAAGAATCCTTTTTAAACCCAAATGGAAGCTAGTGTTCTAAAGAAAGAAAAAGATGAAAAATTCTTAAAGAAGTGTTAAACAAACACTTAAGTGTTAAAAAACACTTTGATTAGACAAAATATCATCACCATGCTCCTTCTTCCTTTGCTTTTGGCTTCCAGCCTACAAAGTAGAAAAACAATCAGATTCTGGAAAAACACAGAAGTTAAAAAACCAAAAAATAGTAGACAAATAAATCATGAATTAAAAGCACGTGCTAAAACTTAAGTTCTCCCTTTTACTGTCTTCCAGCGTCGCAACTCGTGAAGGCGTCACTATTTTTTCCTCTCAGCGTCGCTCTTACAACGCTGCTTACTAGTCATCAGCGCTTTGTGTCGGGACAGAGAGCATGATTGCGTTGCTCTTTTCACCCAACATCGCAGTTTTTGAATGCATCAGAGTTTAGAAATTTTTTGAAACTAGTACAGATTGGCGAGTCCAGCGGCGGAGTTTAAAATTTGAAATTTTTGGCGGGATGAGTCTAGCAGCGCTAAAACAACGATGCTGACGAGCCCGCGGTGCTAAAACAGTGACACTGACGAGCCCATGGTGCGAAAACAACGATGCTAACGAGCCCGCGTTGGAATTTCCTGTGTGTACAGAAAAGCGCAGAATTTTCAAGAAAATGTTAGAATTTATGACTTCAAGCCCTCCTTCTAGCGCCAAATGTACGAACCCTTTTCCTAGTAACTACAAAACAACATGAATAAACAAGTTAGACAAGGATTCCCCATGAAATCCATTTGCAAACTCAAAATAGGAAAGAAAATAAGCAAGAACACAATGAAATGATAAAAACTAGATTAAATCCTAATTTAAATAGCAAACACTTGATCCAATGGGGGAATTGGTCCCAATTTGATGTGAAAATTGGCCCTTTCCCAATTCCTATGATGCAAGATTCGAATGTTGAAGATGATGTTGATCCACTTTGATGATGAAGGATGAGAGCTCTAAGAAAAAATCTACAATAACCTAGCTAAGAACTCAAGATTGATGAATGAAGATTGCTCTAAATTTGAGTATAGTAAGTTTACTCAAATTGTGGATGATAAAATGAGGAGAGGAGCTATTCATTTATAGGATTTCAAGATGGATGAATGCCCAAATTTGAGCAATGTGGGACTAACATTCATCCAATGATATGGTGCCACTTGTCAAGCTATGAATTGATGATGGTTGTGCAAGATTTGGGGTTTGTGCCAATAAATGCCAATATTTGAAATTCAAATTTGTTGAAATGACATGCAAGAGGGAAAGGAAAATGCAATAAATGCAACTTGGCTCAAGGCAAAGGACATGTAAGAGGTTTTAAATGCCTTGTTGGATGTACATATTGACTTGGAATTTTTGAATTCAAATTGAGAGAATATTCCAAAAGATGCCATGTGAGGAAAATAGAGATTTAATAAATGAATTAAATCTATTTTCATGTGCAACTTGCATTATCTAGAGGATGTGACATGAGATTAGATTAAATTAATCAAGGGTTAATTAATTTAATGGGAGATTAGATGATGTGACTTATTTGACTTAGATTTTAGGATTTATTTAAATCAAATAATGAGAAGAATGTGATAAGATATTAATCAAATAAAGATTTTGATTTATTTGATTAAAAGGGATGATGTTAGATTAAATCAAATAAGGTTTTAATTTATTTAATTTAATGGACAAACTTTAGGGATTTAATCAAATAACTTGATTATTTAATTAAATAGGGATAATTAGATCAAATGGATTGATTTAATTAACAACAGAAATGTATTGATTCAGATAAAGTGATTTATTTAACCAAGAGAGGATACTGATGAATTTAGTCAGATAAGAGAATTTGATTAAATGGTTAGACCGAGGAATGATTTAGGAAGAAACGATGTTAGTAAGTTGGGATCAGGTGCACGATGTCAATCAGTATATTTTCGATGTCTACAGTTTCATATAGGAACTTAATTGGCTTGCATGTTGCATAGCATCTCATTTTTCAAGTTGTCATTTTAACAACCATAGTGCAACTCTAAAATTTGAGAGCCAATATGGTTTAATAAATCCTTGAGAATAGAGGACATTGGCATGTTTTTAAATATTTTTTTGCTGCAAATAGAGTAGTCCTTTGATTCAAATCTTTACTATAATACGTCTCATTGGTGTTTGTGTTGATTTACTAGCGATTCCCACATTTCACACACACAAAAGAAAACCAAAAATGAAAGCACCTTACAGACCCACAAACCTACAAGGAAGGTGTCCTCCAAGATTTCTCACATGATAAAAACCCCAAAAAAAGTGCCTTATAGATCTACAGAGCTACAAGGGAGTGACCCCAGAAATCTCTCACATGGAGGAAGCTCAAAGGAATGAGACTTCACAGATTCGGAAAGGGGCTTCATAAGTACACCTACAAAGTGACATGTTTACCTATAGATAGAACATGTACAAAAGTGACCACATGGGAAAGAAATCAGATAGTCATGCAAACCATCTACAAGTTGGAAAACTTTCAAAGGGGTCCACTCAAGGGACGTGCCATTTGAAAATGTAGAAGAGACATTTTTTCTCAAATTGATTCAACACCAAGGAATCCTTTTGAAACATGTTCACTTCATCATGAAATTTTAAAGGAAGAAGGTTCCCCCTTACAAGGGGAGGATAAAAGTTGCTTCCTCCTCGAAGGAAAGTTATCAAGTTCTTTCTTTGCAAACCCATGATGAAGGAAACACGTTCCGTTAGGGGTCCAAGTTGAGAATGTAATTCTTTGAAAAAGTTTGCAAAGATTCTCGAGAAAAGATTTGTTGGCAACAAAACATTTTCTAAAAATAAAAGTAATGGTGTTGTCATACATGAAAGTGACAAATCAAGCAAAGAAGAGAGGAAGAAAAGAAAAAGTGAAAAAGAGATGACCACAAACAAACGTCATAGGGGGATCTGGTTTCATGAGGTCATATCTTCTCATACTTATATAATAATAGGCAATCACAGTGCAAGGTGATATATCATCAATCCCCACTAGATCAGGAAGAATGCATAGAAGACAAAGTAAAAATAAAAAATTGGGTCAACATGGAAGGGAAGCCTAAATGCTCCCAATGCTTTGCATCATCCCCAATTTATTGAAAATCAATCACAAACATGGGAGAATGATGATACAAATAGAAGAAGGCTTACGACACAAAAATCACTCTTGTATCCAAGCACAAGGGTGACAAGGGTCAACCAAGAACACATAACACAGTCACAGGGGAACACATCACAACAAACACACATCTAATCTACAGATAAAGAAGAGGCATCCCCCTAACACTGATTGACCAAGAGGTCATCCCCTCCCCAATCTAGATCTTCATAAGGGAAAGGAGGACAAGCCTGTAGTGGTGGGATGTTAAGAGGAGGAGCTTTTGACCCTCCTACAAAAAGCGCTAAGGAAGAAGGCCCCACAAGGTCTTCTCCACTAGGATCTTGTGGAGCTATGGTTAGTGATTTCATGAAGATCACTGACAAGGTCAGAACTTCATCAAGAGAGTTAAACATGCACTTACTTGGCGTGCAATTTCGTACCTCAGCAGATAGAGAAGGTTGTGCCCGAGGTTCACCACTAGGCTCATTGAGTGACTTGGGAGCGATGACAAACTTAGGGGAATTTGGGATTGATTCTGTTACTAAGATAGAACAAGCCAACGTGGGACCACCCTTTGGAGAAGGTGGGATCCTCTTACGCCCTCCATTGTTGGAAGGGCCATCCTCTACCTTTTGCTTTGTTGGGGGATGTAAACTCCCGCAGACGAAGTGAGAGCTACGGAGGAGGAGGAGGAAGAGAAAACTATAGAAAATACCACCAAAGGATTCAACATATCCATGGGTTTAGGGAAAGGAGGGATGTCTATAAGGGATATCAACAAGGGTGGCTCCGTTGAAGGAGTGATGAACACCTAAAGCTTTTTGGGGTCAGGCACACTCATAGTGGGAACTAGAGGTGAGACTGAACTAGATTGAATAGAAGTAGAGAGGAGGAGAGAGGAGGATGCATCAGGAGGTATTGAAGTAGGGGCGATCATCTCCTCTTCCTTCCTCTACAAGGTGGCCTACTTAGCCGTGAGAGCCTTTCACTGGTGCTTGTACTCACATGCAAGGTAGTTTCTATGACTCTTTGAGCCAGAGGTTGGAGGCTATGAAGGGATCGAAGGCTCCTTCTCATCCATGGGAGTGTCAACCACAACTATTTTCTATGGAGGGACATGCTCCTAAATGAGAGCAGGAGGAAGAGAAACAACAAGAGGAGTTAGCTCTAATGCCTCGACAGCAGGCCTCTTCCTGTTTACTACTTTGGGAGAAAAAGCGGTAGGAGGCCATGAAGGCCGAGACATATAGGATTCCCTATGGGGACCTTTTCCCTTTCCATACAAGTAGTACCAAGGTATGGGTGGTTTAGTAGAGAGGTCTGATATTCTAATCTTAGGCTTATGGCAAGCAAGTATCATTGGACTCAGTGGGTAAAAACTAGACATATTCATCCAAAACTCTTCTCTAGAAAGAGGAGGAGAGCCATCCCGAGGACGGGGGAGCTTCTCTTTTCCCTTTTGAGAAGGGGAGGTAGCTGACTGTTGTGCTATCAGAAGGGTCAATTTTGGTTGTCCCTTATCCCCAATCTTATACTTCACATAATTCTTATAAAGTATGTCCATTCTTGGAGGAGCGGATCAATCAAGGCGGACCAATAGTGATCCAATTAATATCCCCCACAAGATACCAGAGGCTAGTACCGAGTGTCATGCACTACATGCACAACAACTTCATGGGATAACTTTAAACATTTGTGGATGACAGAGGTGATTCCATTCATGGTAGCTATCCAAGGTATGCCTAGCTTCATCCTGAATAGATCTGACTCCAGGATAACATCAAAGACTGTGTCTACAACCCTAGGTCCAACTAGGATAGACAGAGTTATTGACCCATACGGCCTTAGAAAAATACCATCATGTATACGAATGGTAGATTTTGTTTCTTTGTATTCTTTTCTATGTAATGAATTAAGCCACAACATCTCTTCTGTAATGACATTCACTTGACTCATGAGGTTGACTAAGACCCCTGTCACAATGTTTCCATTAAGGCAAGCGAGAATGTAGAGGGGAGAGGGCTTGTTATTTAAGGGTAAATCCTGTGACATGAATGTCATGTCTAAGGAGCCGGGCATAGGTTGCATGGTAGGAGTAACCATGACCATGTTAACATAGGCCTCGGGTTGAGTGGTAGAATCAGAGGGATTGATAATTATGTTAGCATAGTGCAACAGAAATGGGTCCATGTATATCTACAACTCACTATTCTCTTTTGCCATCAATTTTTTTATATTTTATTTACTCCAATTGAGATGAATAGTATCATCCTCGATGTGATCCTATATCTCATGACATAGGTGCATACAATGTTCAGTATCATGTCTGTTAACTTGATGGTACTGACAGAAGGTATTCAGATCATACCAACTAGGGAAAGGTTCCTTGAGAGGTTTGGGGTGCTCTAAGGTTATGATCTTATCTTTTAGAAAATTATGCAAGATGGAAGAATAAGATTCTACTAACTTTGTGAACTTTCTATTGCATCTAAGGCAGTTATCATTCCTAGAGGCTACTACATTCACAACAGCCTTACCTTTCCCAGAGATTGATATAATGGACTTCCCTTCTGAATGGGAGCATGAGGAGGATCCCTTGAACTGGACTACCATATGTTGATATTCCCATAACACCGCACATAGATGCATGAAAGAAGGGTACTTCATAAGGGAAAACTTCTCCTACCAAGGTCTTTTCAAATTCCCTATGAATACCTTCTGCACGTCAGAATTGGGCAACAAATACAAGATTTGTGATAAGAGCACTTGATACCACACTATGGAGTTAGTAATATTTTCATTATCCCATTTCTTACACCAGACAAGATCTGAAAAGGTCATCTTCGGTCCGATGTTGGATTGGAACTATTGGAGAAACCAATTCACAAGTTGGTCAAATGAGAAAATGGAGTTATCTGGTAAGGAACAGTACCACTCGAGCATTATATCCTTAAGAGATTGAGGGAACAATTTTTCCATCAACACATCGTTATGGAAGAAGTATGTACACAAGGCATTAAAGGAAAACACATTTGTTTGCAGGTCCCCTTTGCCACTGTATTTTTTGAATTTGGGAATCTCCATTCCTTATGGGAAGGGAGTGTTTAGGATTGCTACTGACAATGGGCTATGTCGAAAAAAGGGTGGAAAGATAGGCTAGGTAGAGGCTTGGGAGAGACTCGCTAGTTGGATTTATATCTTACCCATATTCTGAAGAAGAGTATTCAAAATAGGGTCTTGGGATGAAAAAGGTCTAGTGGAACCTCCTCCAGAACCACCACCAGAGCCACCTTTGGAACCACCAGTGTGACCACCGCCACTAGCAGGGCCTCCACCAGAGCCAACCCCATTTCTGAAGCCACTACAATGGCCTCCACCGAAACCACCTCCACCAGCACCACTTTCATTTCCAAAGCCACTACCACTACCAAAGCCTCCACCACTCAACCCACTAAAACCTCCACCACTAGAGGTGATAGGAGGGGTGAAACTAAAACCCAAGGGTATTTTGTTAGCTTTGATAGTTTCAAATCCCTCAGGGGCAGAAGGGATGTTGATCAATGGGACTGTGTCATCCATGTACACATACGTGGGAGGCATCGACATTCCTAACTAGAGAGACTAGCAAGGAGTTCTATGCATGTTCAGTCTTTTCCCACCATACACTTTATTTCACTGATAACTCAAGCGGCCCTAGCCATCTTCAAGTCCTTTTCTAGGTGATTGTCCAAGTCACCTAGTCCGTTGCTAAGGATAGAGATATATTCTGAAGGAATGTGAATGGCCTCATGCTCATCTACCGACGATGGTGTAGGAGACATAGGAGGAGTGGAGACATGGTCAGTCTCATTAGATATCCATACCTCACCCATCAATAATTGCTCTTGAGTAGCAAGACCAACAACGGATCCAACAAAAAAGCCTATAGAGAAACCAATAGTGACCTTCATCCTCTCCATCGAAAGGTGTCCTACACTTCTCCTAATAACGTACCCAAAAGTCATGGACTAGGTTGTGATGCTTAGAAACCTTCACAACACTCGAGCATTCAATGATTACAAGGTACCAGGGAAAAGTATCAACTTTGACAAATGGATAGACGTTAGTTCACATTGGGTTCACCAAAAATGTAAGAGAGGGGGACCAACCACGTGAAGGCTCTAGTTCATGAAGAGTCAAGAGCGGACGGCTACCCTAACTTACCTCACTCTAAAGGGATGTTTTGGGAATAGGGATCGAGAATGATGAGGACTATAATGTGCCTCAATCATTCTATAGATCCAAACTTTAGTTTGGGCTACGTGAGTTGGTTCTTGGAGTCGATACTGTGCCTTAGACAACTCTTTTTCCAAGGATGGCAGTGCAGTTCTGGGATGTAAGCGTGACACACTAGCATCTCTCAGGCGTGTTGGCATTTGTATGGTCAAAAAATGGCGAACACAGTATGAACTACTCAAAAACTAACTAATCAGCCTAGCTGGTTGGTTTCGATGGGAAAAATAGAATAATAAGGTAAGACAAATACAAATGAAGATGATAAAGTAGATAGATAAAGGCTAAAGTAATAAAAATAATCTCACAAAATGCACATTCGCCAGCTAGCTCCACATGCTCCTTCACCTGCACACAAGAGGGAAGGGGAAAATTGTTGGGGATATATAGGGGTCTGCCTCAGTTAGACCCCCATTTTGGTGTTTCCACCTCCACAGGCAACCAGTTAGCAACGAGATAGAAATATGTGATAAAGAAGAAAAGAAAGTTGGAATGCAAATAACACTACAAAACAGTATAGAGATACTCAACCAAATCAAAAAGGAGAGGAGTGAAACGTTACCACCTCCACCAAGAGTTCACTAGCCAATGGAGGAGAAAGAAGGCTTGAACAATCACCACAGTCTCAACTGCGATGAAGGGAGGTCTCGCAAAACCTCAAGCCCATGCTGCAATGGCTAGCTTCACACTTTCTTTGCGAAGTTGACAGAGTGTTATTGCTACAATGGAGTGTTGAAGTGTTGTTTGAGAATGGAGAGAATGCTAGAAGAATGCTTGAGATTGTGAGAGAAAGATGGATTGAATGCTTAGAGCTCTAAGTGAAGGGAGAATGAGTGAATTTTAAGAAGGAAGAATCTACCATTTTCTGGGTCAGTTGGTCGAAGAGGGACGCTAGAAATTGACTCCAATCGAAAGTGTAACGCCTCTACCAACTTTAGATGCAGGAATCCATCAGGGACATAAGCGCATCGCATAGACGTTTGTGTGTTGCATGCATGCGTCCTTGACAAATATTCTTCTACCGACACAACAGACAGATGCCAAGTGGAAGGAAGGTAGTCAACCCATATGGAATTTCAACTTCAGATTTGGTTTTCTAAGATGAGGATGTATAAAAGGGGAATTTGCATAAGGGGTGTAAATTTGCTCCTATACAACTAGAAAACCCTACGGTGGCATTAGGTATAGTTTATGACTTACTAAATAAAAAAAATGCTTATTTTTTGTGTCTCTCATTTAATTAAATAAAATAACTAAATAAATAAAATTTATTAATAAGTTTTTTTATTATGAATATGTTTCAATGTATGTAGTAATTTAAATTATTATTAAAAAATGATATTTTATACATATAAATAATTACATTAAGGGATGAAGATGTTAGCAAAAACTTGTATCTTTAAACTTGAAGTTGACAATGATTTACACATCAAACTACATATTTTTTAAAACATATTATATTAAAATATTTTTAAAAAATAAATAAAATTATTGAAATAATATGAATGATATTTTTTTAAACATAAAATTAAAATTTACATCCAAAAGTAAAATATTTTTTCTTAAACCAAAAAATGAGTAAATAAAATAAAATTATTGTTATGTAAATACAAATAGTTCTTCAAATAAAAATAAAATCAATAATATAAATAAAATAAAATAAAATAATTTTGAAATAGTTGTAAAATGAAACATAATACATAAATTAAAAAATAAGATAAATAAAAGAAAATAATCCTTAAACAATTCTAAAGTAAAATCAAATAACTCTTAAAGTAAATAAGATAATTCAATTTTGATATTTCTAAGTATTTTTTAAATAGATGCACTTAAGATATCTATAATATTATATGCATGTTAAATTTACTCTAGATTAATAAAATGGTATATCTATAATTTAGTATAAATTAATAATTAAAAATTATGTTTAATTTTATGCGTTAATGGATTTTGGTATTAAATGTTAAATAATGTGTGATTATAATAAATATGGATATATAATTTTATGATTAGAAAATGAACATGGTTTGATAAAGATAAAATTAGTTTAAATAAATCAAACAATATACTTATAGTTTAGTGTAATTTAGTGCAAACTAATAATTAAGGGTTTTTTGTAATTTTGTTGATTATTATATTTTCTTATTAAATGTTAAGTTATGGAAGTAAATATAGTGGTAGAGATACTTGCTTTATGATTGAAGAATGAATGTCATTTGATAAATAATATATTTTGATTGTTATTAGCCTGCTAAAATACATGTGTCTCATTAATAATATATTTTGATTGTTTTTAGCCTACTAAGATATTTATTTTCTTTGTTCTTTTTTAATATTTGGAGGCTTGCAATATTTGCAAATATCTTTGAAAGATTGTCATCATATTAAAATGGAAAACTTTCACCTAGGTCAAATCCAAAGTGTGTGTAAAAGATCAAAAACATGTAGCATTTTAAAATACTCATGGAAGGATTGTCATTATATTGCAAAGGGACATGTTCACCTAGGTCAACCCAAAAAAGGTGTAAAAGATCAACAACTATAGACAAGCACCAAAGAATGATGCATTTAAATTTGTTATTCCTTTTAATGTAGCAAACATATGTGTTTCATTATTAATAATATTAAGAAACATAATCATAGTGATAAAAAAGGATGAGTTGTAATGATGTGAGTATTTTAATAAAGTCCTTTTAACTTCAATTTAATAGCCATTTACATGTCAAATCATTAATATTTAATAATAAACATAATATGAGTGATCATTATTTTATTTACTTACTAACAATTTTATTGTCATGCCCTTGGAATTACACCTAAAACATAAACTCAACTAACAATTTTTTTTAAACAATAACACATAAACACTACTAGAATATATATGTTTCATTTTCTTTGACTATATGATTTTATTGGACATATTAATGTGTGAATTTGAGTGTGTAGGTACAAATTCCATGGAAAATGGAATTGGAGGTCTTCAAGGAACCTAATTTGATAAACCCTGTGAATATCGACTATAGTCCATAGGGACTATAATCTTATTGTGAAGTAAATTATGTAAAGTGGTTTGAGACTTGAGTGTTATTTTTATTGTATAGTTTTCTTCTATGTTTTTAAGTTGTATTTTATCGGTAAAGTTATATTTGAGGGTATTTTGGGACTTTTATTTTTTTAATTGAGTCAAAAGGGTTGGAAAAAGGTTATTTTATGTTTTTTCTATTCTTTTAAACCCATAGGGTGTTAACCCAAGGGTTAGACACTTAATTCAAGTTATATATTGAACTAAAATCAAGATATGACCTCCCAAAAAAGCCTAGCTTTAAGGGTGACGAATTTGGATTTAAAATGGGTTGTAAATGGATCAATTTTAACAAGATCCTCATTTATCTTCAATGCTTTAAAGCAAGAGTTGTTTTAGAAAGAATGTAACGCCTCGCCACACAAACCCCAAAGGACAATATAAT
Source organism: Sequoia sempervirens (assembly GCA_007258455.2). Lineage (NCBI taxonomy): Eukaryota > Viridiplantae > Streptophyta > Pinopsida > Cupressales > Cupressaceae > Sequoia > Sequoia sempervirens. The sequence continues at coordinate 61,093 of VDFB02059333.1, read as the reverse complement.
ATCTAATATTTATGGCACATTTTTTTTTTTAAAGGTAAACTAATATGAAGTGTGCATTAACTTATATCACCAATAATGAATCCATACATATGTATCCACTAAGAAGTCCCTTGGGGTTAAATGACTGCATTACATTTATAAAACTTCTAATATAAACCCAATCCCATAACGATGATTAAATAATCACAAGTATTCACCTTAAACCATAATATAGAATAGATAAAACACGAACATACAACCATAACAATCCTTAAATGATAACATCCATTAATGATCATAATATAATGCCACATAATACATTCATTAAATTTACAATATGAATTTACATCATTCAAGGATTACAATAATGCAATAGTGCTTTTCAACATGAACGGGAAGAGTATAATAACATGAAACAATACAACTGAAATGTATGATTACAAAGCATCAAGACTGGTTCCAACTTTGGTACATCACTGGGGTCACCACAAGTGGTACAACTCTACACATCTTGATCTTTGGCTGGGGAACCAATGGGGTGCATAGCACGTTCCACCCAACCATGTAGACCCTAAGGCCCACCCCTTGTGCTAGGAGATGACAAGAAGGACCCACAATGTAAAACAGTCCAGTGAACAAGGCTAACAAGACATCACAACAAAAGCAACGACAAACACAAGGAAACATCCATTTCCAGAGGTAGAAGAAAAGAAAGATGGGAACAACACACACAAGGTTTCTAAAGGGTGGAGTGTCATCACATAAGCTCGACATGGGTTGCCTAATGTGGATCTTCATAGGTTATTGGCCCCCTACCTGGTTAAACCCTGGCAACCTCAACCAACCCCCAACCCCCATTCTCACTCATGCAGGATCAACATACCTTTCAAGAGGACAAGCAGTTGACCTTTGTCATTCCATGCCTTCCCACTCATCTCAAGCCTAAGAGAGCACTTGAGCCATGAGTGAGGCTAATTTATCTGGATTAATGTGAGATACTACCCAAACCCTCTAAATAATTATTAAGTTATCACTGATTAAGGAAACTCTCAATGAGTTACCCATATGCCACTTTGTGCACCGGCCCCCATTGAGAGCCACTCCCAGTACTAGCAACAAAAATAAACTCACAGTCACAACTGGGTAGGCCAACTTACACCAACTAGCAAAAACATTAAAAAAATACACATAAAACGAGACATGCAACACCTCCCACAAGATCTTCATAGTAAAACAATTTCCACAGTGCAAGGCTCAAACCTACATAATCACAATCCAAGTATAAAGATCAAATATTATCAAAATGACAAAATCATGGAACCACCCACTTTCAAATGAAACAATATAAAACTCATGTAAACACTTAAGGCTTGATATGGGTTACCCAATGTGGATCCTCCTAGGTTGTTGGCCCCCATCCCAGTTACCCAGGTAGCCTCACCGGATCCCCGACCCCCATACCAACTCTTACAAGTAAAGACCATACTCCCTTGCAACCTCTAAAAGATTAAAAAATCATTAACAAATTGTTTCCCATCGACATGATAACAAACATGATCTCAAAATTGAAACCAACCACAATGATCAATATCCACTTAAATTCCAAAATCAACTAAAAATCAAAAGCAACCAACTGGCATCCAAGGGAGACCTCAATTTTCTTCTCACAAGATACCCTTACAATTTGGCCAATAATGAACCTTCAACAAAGTCAATGTTCATGACAATGATAGCAATCAACCAAGCACAACTCAATATGAAAATTAACCCACTCAAACAATCAAATCAATCATGCAAATGATCACACGTGTTCTAAATAACTATCCTTATAAAAGACTTACAAATAAACTATTAAATGAATATAAGGGAGATCGACATTCAAGAGATCATCTAATTTCATTTATTTACTTAGGCCCATCATTTATCTAAATATAATTAATCAAAATAAATTATCAAATCTACAATCATTCCATTTATCTATACAAACAAACAAATTCAATTCCTAACTATTCCACCAACTCCCTTATGATTTAATTAGCATACAATATTATATAATGCTAGAATTCCTTTACAAATTTCTATTTGTTTCATTAATAAATATTTTAAACTTCTCACTATGTGGCTATGAAATAAAAAGGGAAATAAATAAATAAAGAAACAAGGTAATAGACCTCAACATAATATAAGGCAACGTAATTTTAAGCATCTCCTATGCATATTGAAATTTATATTGGAATTACAAAATTTAAACTAAATGATGGGAAGATTAGTAACATTTCTAATTCCTTGAATTAAGGATACATAAGGGTATGGAAGTTTGAAACCAAACATTTGAGGGTACCTCACAAGCTCAAATATTCTCGTCATGAATTTTTTTTCAAAAAGACTTACTCACAATTGTTCTTTTCTAATCCTTTACTACAACCTTATTTACACATACACATGTATAACTATATAAATATATAGATGTATCCCCTTAATCCTCCTATATATATTAAATCAATTTATTTTCCGGCTATTCAATTTTCTAATACATTTATCTACATATTACTTGTTACAAGAAAAACATAGTCATCTTCCATATAACAATACCCAAATGCAATATTCGTTTCAATACAAATTTAAACGTGAAAACAAGAATATTTTATTTTACACCTATATATATTTATACATATATATTATAAATAGTTTGTTGTTTGGAAATACATGATCATATTATAATCAGACAATACATAAATACTCATATATTTAAACATACACATACACCTATGTGTAAATATATAGGGACATAAAAATCGATATAACCAACACACTTCAACAAATATTAAACTCCCAACTATCTGAAGGCTGTAAACAACGATTAGAGGGAGTGGAGGAGGCGCCACAGGGAAAGAGAGAAGGCTGAAAATGCTTAACACAATAGGAACCTTATTGTATTGAATATATATATATATATATATATTTATGTATGTGTGTATGTATGTATGTATAGCTGAACATTAGATGCGCATGGTTGACCATCCTATCACTCGGGCTATCTTAGGGGTACCCTATGATTAGAAAACTATGAAGCCAGTTATACCTGTGGTGCCTTCGAATCATATATGAATGTAGGTTGAGTATTTCAAGCAAAACTGCTTTAGTTTAGAGAATCCTAATGAATATCTAACGTGAGCTAAATTTATTGGATCTGATTCAATGTCAATTTCCCCCTTACTAATCATATCACATTTGATAAATTTTATGCCAAAGGGATTCAAATTACAAAGTATAGGCCAACGAAAGAACAAAGTCACTTTCTACTAAATGCCAAGAGGAGAGCTGAAGAAGCGGGATAATCTAATCAATGCCAGCATGCGATTAAGAATTCCATGTAGGTTGTAATAAGCCTTAAGGACTAAGATGCAATGCTGGGTAAATTCCTCACTAGGTGTCCTTGATCTACAATGAAAAGAAAGGACGCGCGAATGAGAGGCAAAACCAATTCTCACTGGCAATGAATGAAACAATTAAGGAAAACAAGGGCGACATAGGGAAACTCAAGAATCTTTCTATCACTATCTATTTGCAACACAAACACATTCTATAAGCACTGAATTCTATAGAAGTAAACAAGGAGTGTTATACAAATAATAAATACTAAGCACAAACTTTTAAATCCAATTTGAAACTTTGCCTTTGTAGCCTCACTTAGATGGAAACGATGAAATGGAATGGTCATGTTGAACCTTTTGACCTACAATGATGGGCTCAGATTGCATACATAATCCTTTTTGTGCTGATAGAGAAACAACATATATATCGCGATCCCAAAGACTCACCTTATTATTCTTGGAAAAATATCTCGACCATTCCTAGCTCCGATTGACAATGTTCATATTAGAGGGGCAGATTAATCTCGTGTTATGGGCTAAAAGCTTCTCAGAATATCTAATGGTCCGCTAGTGGGTTGAAAATCATAAGCAGAGGGTACTAAGTGGAGGGAGAAAATGGCTAAATTTCAATAGAAGGTAATCCCTCACCTCTAGGCGACTTGTGATCTTAAAAGTAATGCAAAGACAAACATCAAATCAGCTAAAAGATAGATTAAGTAATCTTTCCAACTATACTCACTATGAAATAGTCAATGAAACAAAGAACACTATGATCTTCACACAAGTCTACATGCACCCAGATGGGATTTCTATTACTAATCAATTATTTGAGAAGGGATACATATAAGAAAAGAAGTATCATAAGACATACTGATACTTAGTATTCCGGTAAGGATAAGCTTGATGTGTCGAGCAATTTCATCCTCCATTGAGAGCTTCAACATTGGATCCCTACTTCTAACATAGTCTAGAAGGATTTCAATTTTCTCACAGTGTGATTGTCTCAACTGAATTTTTGGCATCTGCCCTACATACATTAGCATGTCATTCTTCTTCTTAGCCGCTCCCTTATTCCCCCCTTCAATGAAAACATTTTGATGGTTCATGTAACCTTATAAAATCATATTGGTGAAAGCAACAATGGATGCATGAGCATTGTGAAGACCAAGGGATCCTATGATGATAACATTTATGCATGGCCATTGCCATGAAATATCACCCTACACTAAACTAAGTGTAACGAATAATGAAAAACCAATTATTTTTTGTAGGCCTTGAGCCCCCGGAGACCTCCTTCCTCCCCAAAGACAATCGTTTTCAAAGAGGAAACTCCTCCCTTTTCCAAATCTCCAAAATTAGATAAAATCTCACAAGTCTCTAATAATGCATCAAATTTCCTTTTTCGCCAATCTCAACAAAGTTGTACATGCGCTTGCATGCGAACCTTTCTATTCTTTTTATTCGTTTTACTATTTATTCATTAAAACACTCCATTATAATACTATTTTTTTTTTTTTTTAAATCACGTTAATTTACATATTTGATAATTATCCTCTCAAGATAATTATCAATTATTATTAATTATAATTTAAATCAATTCTTTTTATAAAACAAATTAATTAATTTATTTGATAATAAATCTCTTATTTTCTATTTCCCAAAGCTGATTTATCTAAATATTATTTTAATTCAAAATTCATTTAAATTACATTGTAACCAATTTTAATTTAATTAATTTATTACACAAATCCATTTAAAAGTTAAGTTCACCATCAATAGCACATTAAACAATTACATCACAAATAAACACTTACTCAAATGCCGGAGGGTCAATTCAAAGGGGTACATCCTCCCCCTAGGCTTTGACTTACTCTAGAAGTCACAAAGTAAAATAACATTTACACAATCCTAAACAACATCATCACAACAACCACATGAAAAGAATCAATACAGGAGACACCAACAAGACAACTAACAAAACATAAAAAAAAAACATACCGACAGGGTTACCAGATAGGGGTACTCATCCCCGTTGAGGATGATGGCAAGGGTTGGGGATACCTTCTTGTCAACTCCATATTTTCCACATCATTCCCATTGGGTTTTATAAGGCACACCCAAACCTGACAGTGCAGGTGGAGTCAACGCCTGGTACCTACAACATGCATCAAAACAAGATATTGAGCATATATATATCCAATAGCAAACACACTGTGAGAGGAAGTCATAGCGTAATAGGGCTCTCGCAAATGAGCGATGCCACACTGTCCCTCTCACCAATACTTCAAACGGTAACCACATCATTAAGTACCATAAATACATCATCAAGTAGCACTATTTACAACTTATTCATCATCATATAGAAATCACTCATCACTGCATAACAAGAAAAGTCACATGAGAAACATAACAATTTCAATTCAAATGCAACAACAAATCCCATACATTGCCATAACATGAGCATCAGTAAAGAAAGTCATGATCATCCAAGTTAACTAAACTATCAGCCAATCAAAACAAAATGGTGAAATAACCACCAACACAGTCTCAGGGTACACAACACATCATAAAAAGGTATTAGGATAGAGAAAACAACACGAGAGGAAACACAAAGTCCCATAATGCATCCCAGTATGAATAATATCAGTGCATTGTGCACTACACCGAGGATCCTATCCTTCCACTAGTTTTCTGCACCATTGAACCAACAACACCTAAAGAGAAAACTCAGGTTACTTAGTGAGGATAACAGAAGGGTGAAAACCTAAACTCAAGAGGCCAAGCACAAGGTTACACAATGGGATCAATAACCTAGAGTACCGGTCGTTTGCTAACCTAGCCTTGATACCATGTTGTAATGCCCATACACACAAGCCCCAAGGATAATATAATATCTAATATTTATGGCTGTTTTTAAAATGCAAACTATATAGAAGTGTGCATTAGCATATCACCCGGTAATGAATCATACATATGTATCCACTAACAAGTCCCTTGAGGGTTTACATGGCGCATTACATTTCAAAAATTTCTAACATAAACCCAATCCCATAACAATGATTAACTAATCACAAGTATTCACCTTAAACCATAATATAGAATAGATAAAACATGAAAATACAACCCAACCATACCAATACTTAAATGATAACATCCATTAATGATCATAATATAATGCCACATAATACATTCATTATATTTACAATAATACAATAGTTCTTCCCAACATGAATGGGAAGAGTATAATAACATGGAACAATACAATTGAAATGTATGAATACAAAGCATCAAGACTAGTTCCAACTCTGGTACATCACTGGGGTCACCACAAGTGGTACAACTTCTGCACATCTTGATCTTGGCTAGGGAACCCGATGGGGTGCATAGCACATTCCACCCGGAAGCCATGTGGACCCTAAGGCCACCCCCATGTTAAGGAGATGACAAGAAGGACACACAACTTAAAATAGTCAAGTGAACAGGCTAACAAGACATCACAATAAAAGCAACAACAAACACAAGGTAACATCCATTTCGGAGGTACAAGAATAGCAAGGGGAAACAATAGCACACAAGGTTGCTAGAGGGTGGAGTGTCATCACATAAGCTCAACATGGGTTACCCAATGTGGATCTTCATAGGTTATTGACCCCCTACCTGGTTAAACCTTGGCAACCTCAACTAATCCCTGACCCCCATTCTCACTCATGCAGGATCAACATACCTTTCATGAGGACAAGGCAGTTGATCTTTTCCATTTTAGGCCTTCCCACTCATCACAAGCCTAAGCGAGCACTGAGCCATGAGTGAGGCTAACTTATCATTAATGTGAGGATACTACCCAAACCCCCTAATTAATTACTAAGTTATCACTGATTAAGGAAACTCTCACTGAGTTACCCATACACCACTTTGTGCACTGGACCCCATTGAGAGCCACTCCCCCTACTAGCAACAAAAATAAACTCATAGTCACAACTATGTAGGCCAACTTGCACCAACAAGTAAAACCATAAAGAAATACACATAAAATGAGGCATGCAACACCTCCACAAGATCTTCATGAAACAATTTCCCATAGTGCAAGGCTCGAAACCTACATAATCACAATCCAGAGTATAAAAGATCAGCCATTATCAAAATGACAAATCATGGGCAGCCACTTTTAGATGAAACAATATCAAACTCATGTAAAACACTCAAGGCTTGATATGGGTTACCCAATGCAAGTCGTCCTAGGTTGCTAACCCTAAGCAGTTACCCAAAGCAACCTCATTAGATCATGGGATCCCCATACCAACTCTTGCAAGTAAAGACCATACTCCCCTCTAACCTTTGGAAGACTAACAAATCATTAACATTGTTTCCCATCGACGTGGCAACAAACATAATCTCAAAATTGAAACCAATCGCAATAATCAATATCCACTTAAATTCCAAAATCAACTCAAAATCAAAAACAACCAATTGGCATCCAAGGGAGACCTCAATTTTCTCCTCATAAGATACCCTTACAATTTGGCCAATAATCAACCTTCAAAAAATTCAATGATCATGAAAACGATAGCAATCAATTGAGTACAACTCATTATGAAAATCAACCCACTCAAACAATCAAATCAATCATGCTAACGATCACACATGTTCTAAATGACTATCCTTATAGAGGACTTACAAATCAACTATTAAATGAATATAAGGGAGATCGACATTCAATAGATCATCTAATTTCATTCATTTACATAGGCCCATCGTTTATCTAAATATAATTCATCAAAATCCATTATTGAATCTACAATCATTCTAGATTTATTTATACAAACAAAAAAATTCAGTTGTACTCATATATTTAAACATACATGTACACCTATGTGTAAATATATAGGGACATAAAAATTGATATAACCAACACACACTTCAACAAACATTAAACTCCTGGCTATTTGAAGGCTATAAATAGTGATTAGAGGGAGTAGAAGAGGTGCCAAAGGGAGAGGTTGAAAATTTGTAGCAATATTAACCTTATTGTATTGAATATATATATATATGTATGGTATGTATGCATGTATGTATGTATGTATAACTCCCAAGAAGGCTATAAACAGTTATTAGAGGGAGTGGAGGAGGCGCCACAGGGAAAGAGAGAAGGCTGAAAATGCTTAACACAATAGAAACCTTATTGTATTGAATATATATATATATTTTTTTATTTATGTATGTATATATATGTGTATGTATGTATAGCTGAACATTAGATGCGCATGGTTGACCATCCTATCACTCGGGCTATCTTAGGGGTACCCTATGATTAGAAAAATCTGAAGCCAATTTATGCCTCTAGTGCCTTGAATCATATATAAATGTAGGTTGAGTATTTCTAACAACACTGCTTTAGTTTAGAGAATCCCAATGAATATCTAAAGTGAGCTAAATTTCTTGGATCTGATTCAATGTCAATTTCCCTCTTACTAGTCATATCACATTTCATAAATTTTATTCCAAAAGGATTCAAATTACAAAGTATAGGCCAATGCAAGAACAAAGTCACTTTCTACCAAATTCCAAGAGGAGAGCTGAAGAAGCGGGCTATTCTAATCAATGTCAGCATGCGATTAAGAATTCCATGTAGGTTGTAATAAGCCTTAAGGATTAAGATGCAATGTAGAGTAAATTCCTCACTGAACATGCTCATTTCCTTGAAAGAAAGGGCCAGCGAATGAGAGGTGGGAAACCAATTCTCAGCAGCGATAAGATGAAACAATTAAGGAAAACAAGGGCGACATAGGGAAACTAAAGAATCTTTCTATCACTATCTATTTGCAACACAAACACATTCTATAAGCATTGAATTCAATAGAAGTAAACAAGGAGTGTTATACACATAATAAATATTAAGCAAAAACTTATAACTCCCATTTGAAACTTTTCCTTTGTAGTCTCACTCAGATGGAAATGATGAAATGGAACGGTTGTGTTGAACCTTTTGACCTACTATGATGGGCTCAGATTGCATACATAATCCTTTTCGTGCTGATAGAGAAACAACATATATATCGAGATCCCAAAGACTCACCTTGTATTTCTTGGAAAAATCTCCTCACCATTCCTAGCTCCAATTGACAATGTTCATATTAGAGGGGCAGCTTAATCTCATGTTGTGGGCCAAAATTTTCTCAGAATATGTGATGGTCTTCTAGTGGGTCAAAAATCATAAGCAGAGGGTACTAAGAGGAGGGAGAAAATGGCTAAATTTCAATAGAAGGTTATCCCTCACCTCTAGGCGACTTGTGATCTTAAAAGTAATGCAAAGACAAACATCAAATCTTTAAAAGATAGATTAAGTAATGCTTCAACTATACTCACTAAAATAGTCAATGAAACAAAGAAACTATGATCTTCCGCATGAAGTCTACATGCACCGGATAGAGTTTCTATTTTAATCAATTGTTTGAGAGGAATCGTACCAGAAAAAGTATCATAATCCATGCCGATACTCAATATTCCAGTAATGATAAGCTTGATGTGACGAGACATTTCATCCTCCATTGAGAGATTCATCATAGGTTCCCTACTTCTGGCACACTCTAAAAGGATTTCAATTTTCTCACAGCGTGACTCTCTCAACCGAATTGTTGGCATCTACCCTACATGCATTAGCATGTCATTCTTGTTATTAGCTACTCCCTTATTCCCCCCTTCAATGAAAATATTCTAATGGTTCATGTAACCCTATAAAAGCATATTGGTGAATGCAATAATGGATGCATGAGCAATGTGAATATCAAGGGATCCTATGATGATAACATTTGTGCATGGCCATTGCCATGAAATTTCACCCTACACTAAACTAAGTGTAACGAACAATGACAAACCAATTGTTTTTTGCTAGCCCTGTGCCCCCGAAGACCTCCTTCCTCCCCAAAGACAAAAGTTTTCAAGGAGGAAATTACTCCTTCCGATCTCAAAAGCAGATAAAATATCACAAGTATCTAATAGCATCAAAATTTCCTTTTTCCTTGATCTCAACAAGTTGTTCATGTGCTTTGCATCACGATCTTTATATTCTTTTTATTGCTTTTTACTATTTATTCATTAAAACACTCCATTATAATACTATTTTATTTTATTTTAAAATCACGTTAATTTACATATTTGATAATTATCCTCTCAAGATAATTATCAATTATTATTAATTATAATTTAAATCAATACTTTTTATAAAATAAATTAATTTATTTATTTGATAATAAATCTTTTATTTTCTATTTCCCAAAATTGATTTATCTAAATATTATTTTATTTCAAAATTTATTTAAATTACATAGTAACCAACTTTAATTTAATTAACTGATTACACAAAGCCATTTAAAAATTTAAGTTCACTGTGTAATTCAATAACACATTAAACAATGACATCACAAATAAACACTTACTCGAACGCCTAGAAGGGTCAATTCAGAGGGGCACTACATCCTCGCCCCTAGGTTTTGACTTACTCCTGGAAGTCATAAAGTAAAATAACATTTACACAATCCTAAACAACATCATCACAACAACCACGTGACATAATCATATACAGGAGACACCAACAAGACAACTAACAAAACATAAAAAAAAACATACCGGCAGGGTTACCAGATAGGGGTACTCATCCCCATCGAGGATGATGGCAAGGGTTGGGGATACCTTCTTGTCAACTCCATCTTTTCCACATCATTCCCATTGGGTTTTATAAGGCACACCCAAACCTGACAGTGCAGGTGGATTCAATGCCTGGTACCTGCAACATGCATCAAAACAAGATGTTGAGCATATATATATATATACAATAGCAAACACACTGTGAGATGAAGTCATAGTGTAATAGAGCTCTCACAAATGAGTGATGCCACACTGTCCCTCTCACCAATAGTTCAAACGGTAACCACATCATCAAGTAACACTATTTACAACTTATTCATCATCATATAGAAATCACTCATCACTGCATAACAAGAAAAGTCACATGAGAAACATAACCAATTCAATTCAAACAAAACAACAAATTCCATAAATCACCATACCATGAGCATTAGTAAAGAAATTCATGATCATCCAAGTTAACTAAACTATCAACCAATCAAAACAAAATGGTGAAATAACCACCAACATAGTCTCAGGGTACACAACACATCATAGAAAAGTATCAGCATAGAGAAACAACACAGGAGGAAACGAAAAGGTCCATAATGCATCCCTAGTATGAATAATATCAGTGCATTGTGCACTACACTGAGGGTCCTATCCTTCCATTGGTTTTCTGCACCATTGAACCAACTCCACCTAAGGAGAAAACTTGAGTTACTTAGTGAGGACAATAGAAAGGTGAAAACTTAAACTCAAGGGGCCAAGCACAAGGTTACACAATGGGCTCAATAACCTCGAGTACCTAGTGTTTTCTAACTGACTTTGATACCATGTTGTAATGCCCCACCATTCAAACCATCAAGGACAATATAATATCTAATATTTATGGCACAATTTTTTTTAAAGTAAACTAATATGAAGTGTGCATTAACTTATATCACCAATAATGAATCCATACATTTGTATCCACTAACAAGTCCCTTGGGGTTACATGACTACATTACATTTATAAAATTTCTAACATAAACCCAATCCCATAACGATGATTAACTAATCACAAGTATTCACCTTAAACCATAAAATAGAATAGATAAAACAAGAACATACAACCATAACAATACTTAAATGATAACATCCATTAATGATCATAATATAACACCATATAATACATTCATTATATTTACAATATGAATTTACATCATTCAAGGATTACAATAATACGATAGTGCTTCCCAACATGAATGGGAAGAGTACAATAACATGGAACAATACAATTGAAATGTATGAATACAAAGCATCAAGATTGGTTCCAACTCTAGTACATCATTGGGGTCACCACAAATGGTACAACTTTGCACATCTTGATCTTCAGGTGGGGAACCAATCGGGTGCACAACACATTCCACCTGACCATGTGGACCCTAAGACCCACCCCCCATGTTAGGAGATGACAAGAAGGACACACAATGTAAAATAGTCAAATGAACAAGGCTAACAAGACATCACAACAAAAGTAACCACAAACACAAGGCAACATTTGCTTCCATAGGTACAAGAACAGCAAGAGGGGGACAATAAACACACACAAGGTTGCTAAAGGGTGGAGTGTCATCACATAAGCTCGACATGGGTTACCCAATGTGGATCTTCATAGGTTACTGACCCCCTACCTGGTTAAACCGTGGCAACCTCAACCGACCCCCAACCCCCATTCTCACTCATGTGGGATCAACATACCTTTCAAGAGGACAAGGCACTTGACCTTTGCCATTCTAGGCCTTCCCACTCATCTCAAGCCTAAGCGAGCACTTGAGCCATGAGTTAGGCTAACTTATTTCGATTAATGTGAGATACTACCCAAACCCCCTAATTAATTATTAAGTTATCACTAATTAAGGAAACTCTCAATGAGTTACCCGTATGCCACTTTGTGCACCAGTCCACATTGAGAGCCACTCCCCCTACTAGCATAAAAAATAAACTCACAATCACAACTTGGTAGGCCAACTTGCACCAACTAGTAAAACCATAAAAATATATACACATAAAATGAGGCATGCAACACCTCCCACAACATCTTCATAGTAAAAGAATTTTTATAGTGCAAGGCTCAAACCTACATAATCACAATCCAAGTATAAAGATCAACCATTATCAAAATGACAAAATCATGGAACCACCCACTTTTAGATGAAACAATATAAAACTCATGTAAACACTCAAGGCTTGATATGGGTTAGCCAATGTGGATCCTCCTAGGTTTCCATCCCCCATCTCAATTACCTAGGCAGCCTCATCGGATCCCCAAACCCCATACCAACTCTTGCAAGTAAAGACCATACTCCCCTCTAACCTCTAGAAGACTAACAACTCATTAACACATTGTTTCCCATCGATGTGGCAACAAACATAATCTGAAAATTGAAACCAACCGCAATAATCAATATCCACTTAAATTCCAAAATCAACTAAAAATCAAAAGCAACCAACTGGCATCCAAGGGAGACCTCAATTTTCTCCTCATAAGATACCCTTACAATTTTTCCAATAATCAACCTTCAACAAAGTCAACGATCATGAAAACAATAGCAATCAATCAAACACAACTAAATATGAAAATCAGCCCACTCAAACAATCAAAACAATCATGCTACTTGATCACACATGTTCTAGTAGCTATCCTTATAGAGGACTTACAATCCAACTATTAAGTAGATATAGGAGATAGAAGCATTTCAATAGATCATCTAATTTCATTCATTTTACATAGGCCCATCGTTTATCTAAATATAATTCATCAAAATCCATTATTGAATCTACAATCATTCTAGATTTATTTTATCTGAACAAAAATTCAGTTAATACTCATATATTTAAACATACATGTACACTATGTATGAAGTATATAGGGACATAAAAATTGATATAATAACACACACTTCAACAAACATTAAACTCGGCTATTTGGAAGGCTATAAATATAGTGATTAGAGGGGGAGTAGAAGAGGTGCCAAAGGGAGAGAAAGGTTGAAAAGAATTTATATACCCTAATATTAACAATGTAGTGAATATATATATATATAATAATATGCTTATCACACACTTCAACAAATATTAAACTCCCAACTATCTGAAGGCTGTAAACAACGATTAGAGGGAGTGGAGGAGGCGCCACAGGGAAAGAGAGAAGGCTGAAAATGCTTAACACAATAGGAACCTTATTGTATTGAATATATATATATATATATATATTTATGTATGTGTGTATGTATGTATGTATAGCTGAACATTAGATGCGCATGGTTGACCATCCTATCACTCGGGCTATCTTAGGGGTACCCTATGATTAGAAAACTATGAAGCCAGTTATACCTGTGGTGCCTTCGAATCATATATGAATGTAGGTTGAGTATTTCAAGCAAAACTGCTTTAGTTTAGAGAATCCTAATGAATATCTAACGTGAGCTAAATTTATTGGATCTGATTCAATGTCAATTTCCCCCTTACTAATCATATCACATTTGATAAATTTTATGCCAAAGGGATTCAAATTACAAAGTATAGGCCAACGAAAGAACAAAGTCACTTTCTACTAAATGCCAAGAGGAGAGCTGAAGAAGCGGGATAATCTAATCAATGCCAGCATGCGATTAAGAATTCCATGTAGGTTGTAATAAGCCTTAAGGACTAAGATGCAATGCTGGGTAAATTCCTCACTAGGTGTCCTTGATCTACAATGAAAAGAAAGGACGCGCGAATGAGAGGCAAAACCAATTCTCACTGGCAATGAATGAAACAATTAAGGAAAACAAGGGCGACATAGGGAAACTCAAGAATCTTTCTATCACTATCTATTTGCAACACAAACACATTCTATAAGCACTGAATTCTATAGAAGTAAACAAGGAGTGTTATACAAATAATAAATACTAAGCACAAACTTTTAAATCCAATTTGAAACTTTGCCTTTGTAGCCTCACTTAGATGGAAACGATGAAATGGAATGGTCATGTTGAACCTTTTGACCTACAATGATGGGCTCAGATTGCATACATAATCCTTTTTGTGCTGATAGAGAAACAACATATATATCGCGATCCCAAAGACTCACCTTATTATTCTTGGAAAAATATCTCGACCATTCCTAGCTCCGATTGACAATGTTCATATTAGAGGGGCAGATTAATCTCGTGTTATGGGCTAAAAGCTTCTCAGAATATCTAATGGTCCGCTAGTGGGTTGAAAATCATAAGCAGAGGGTACTAAGTGGAGGGAGAAAATGGCTAAATTTCAATAGAAGGTAATCCCTCACCTCTAGGCGACTTGTGATCTTAAAAGTAATGCAAAGACAAACATCAAATCAGCTAAAAGATAGATTAAGTAATCTTTCCAACTATACTCACTATGAAATAGTCAATGAAACAAAGAACACTATGATCTTCACACAAGTCTACATGCACCCAGATGGGATTTCTATTACTAATCAATTATTTGAGAAGGGATACATATAAGAAAAGAAGTATCATAAGACATACTGATACTTAGTATTCCGGTAAGGATAAGCTTGATGTGTCGAGCAATTTCATCCTCCATTGAGAGCTTCAACATTGGATCCCTACTTCTAACATAGTCTAGAAGGATTTCAATTTTCTCACAGTGTGATTGTCTCAACTGAATTTTTGGCATCTGCCCTACATACATTAGCATGTCATTCTTCTTCTTAGCCGCTCCCTTATTCCCCCCTTCAATGAAAACATTTTGATGGTTCATGTAACCTTATAAAATCATATTGGTGAAAGCAACAATGGATGCATGAGCATTGTGAAGACCAAGGGATCCTATGATGATAACATTTATGCATGGCCATTGCCATGAAATATCACCCTACACTAAACTAAGTGTAACGAATAATGAAAAACCAATTATTTTTTGTAGGCCTTGAGCCCCCGGAGACCTCCTTCCTCCCCAAAGACAATCGTTTTCAAAGAGGAAACTCCTCCCTTTTCCAAATCTCCAAAATTAGATAAAATCTCACAAGTCTCTAATAATGCATCAAATTTCCTTTTTCGCCAATCTCAACAAAGTTGTACATGCGCTTGCATGCGAACCTTTCTATTCTTTTTATTCGTTTTACTATTTATTCATTAAAACACTCCATTATAATACTATTTTTTTTTTTTTTTAAATCACGTTAATTTACATATTTGATAATTATCCTCTCAAGATAATTATCAATTATTATTAATTATAATTTAAATCAATTCTTTTTATAAATAATTATCAATTATTATTAATTATAATTTAAATCAATACTTTTTATAAAACAAATTAATTTATTTATTTGATAATAAATCTTTTATTTTCTATTTCCCAAAATTGATTTATCTAAGTATTATTTTATTTCAAAATTTATTTAAATTACATAGTAACCAATTTTAATTTAATTAACTGATTACACAAAGCCATTTAAAAATTTACGTTCACTGCATAATTCAATAACACATTAAACAATGACATCACAAATAAACACTTACTCAAATGCCTAGAAGGGTCAATTTAGAGGGGCAGTGCATCCTCCCCCCTAGGTTTTGACTTACTCCTAGAAGTCGTAAAGTAAAATAACATTTACACAATCCTAAACAACATCATCACAACAACCATGTGACATAATCATGTATGGGAGACACCAACAAGACAACTAACAAAACATAAAAAAAAAACATACCGACAGGGTTACCAGATAGGGGTACTCATCCCCGTTGAGGATGATGGCAAGGGTTGGGGATACCTTCTTGTCAACTCCATATTTTCCACATCATTCCCATTGGGTTTTATAAGGCACACCCAAACCTGACAGTGCAGGTGGAGTCAACGCCTGGTACCTACAACATGCATCAAAACAAGATATTGAGCATATATATATCCAATAGCAAACACACTGTGAGAGGAAGTCATAGCGTAATAGGGCTCTCGCAAATGAGCGATGCCACACTGTCCCTCTCACCAATACTTCAAACGGTAACCACATCATTAAGTACCATAAATACATCATCAAGTAGCACTATTTACAACTTATTCATCATCATATAGAAATCACTCATCACTGCATAACAAGAAAAGTCACATGAGAAACATAACAATTTCAATTCAAATGCAACAACAAATCCCATACATTGCCATAACATGAGCATCAGTAAAGAAAGTCATGATCATCCAAGTTAACTAAACTATCAGCCAATCAAAACAAAATGGTGAAATAACCACCAACACAGTCTCAGGGTACACAACACATCATAAAAAGGTATTAGGATAGAGAAAACAACACGAGAGGAAACACAAAGTCCCATAATGCATCCCAGTATGAATAATATCAGTGCATTGTGCACTACACCGAGGATCCTATCCTTCCACTAGTTTTCTGCACCATTGAACCAACAACACCTAAAGAGAAAACTCAGGTTACTTAGTGAGGATAACAGAAGGGTGAAAACCTAAACTCAAGAGGCCAAGCACAAGGTTACACAATGGGATCAATAACCTAGAGTACCCGGTGTTTATAACCTAGCTATGATACCATGTTGTAATGCCCATACACACAAACCCCCAAAGGATAATATAATATCTAATATTTATGGCACAATTTTTTTAAAAAGTAAACTAATATGAATTGTGCATTAACTTATATCACCAATAATGAATCCATACATATGTATCCACTAACAAGTCCCTTGGGGTTACATGACTACATTACATTTATAAAATTTCTAACATAAACCCAATCCCATAACAATGATTAACTAATCACAAGTATTCACCTTAAACCATAATATAGAATAGATAAATCACGAACATATTACCATAATAATACTTAAATGATAACATCCATTAGTGGTCATAATACAATGCCACAAAATACATTCATTATATTTACAATATGAATTTACATTGTTCAAGGATTACATCAATACAATAGTGCTTCCCAACATGAATGGGAATAATACACCAATAACATAAAATGATACAACAAAAATAAATAGGTACAAAGCATCAAGACTAGTTCCAACTCTGGTACATCTCTGGAGTCATTGCAAATGGTACATCTTTGCACATCTTGATCTTTGGCTGGGGACCCAATGGGGTGCATAGCATGTTCCACCCGACCATGTGGACCTTTAGGCCCACCCCCTATGCTAGGAGATGACAAGAAAATACCCACAACATAAAACAATCAAGTAAACAATGGCTAACAAGACTCCATACGAAAGCAACAACATAACAAGACTCCATACAAAAGTAACAACAAACACAAGAAATATCTGCTTCGAGAGGCACACAAACAATAGGGGAAAAAAATAACATACAAGGTTGCTAAATCGAGGAGTGTCATCACATAATCTTGACATGGGTTACCCAATGAGGATCTTCATGGGATTCTGGAGCCCACGTACCCTAGTTAAACCCTCGCAGCCTCAGCAGATCCTTGACCCCATTCTCACTCATGCGGGATCAACGCTACCTCTCTCAAGAGGAAAAGGTGGTGAGCCTTTGCCATTCAGGGCCTTCCCGATCTCAAGCTAAAAGCAAGCACTTGAGCCATGAGTGAGGCTTCATTTATCTTTTATTAATGTGAGATACTACCCAAACCCCCTAACTAAGTATTAGGTTATCACTAATTAAGGAAACTCCCAATGAGTTACCCATACACCACTTTGTGTGTCAACCCCCATTGAAAGCCACTCCCCCTACTAGCAACAAAAGCCTCAAAATCATAGACTGGGTAAGCCATCTTTCACAAAATATCAAATCACAAATGAGTAAAAACATTGAGGCATGCACAATCTCATGCTAGAACTTCATAGTAAAGCAACTTCTAAGTGCAAGACTAAAACCCACCAAAACAAAATCCAAGCATAAGGATCAACCATTATCAAAATGACAAATTCATGGAACCGCCCACTTTTAGATGAAACAATATCAAACTCATGTAAACACTCAAGGCTTGATATATGGGTTACTATCACCGGATAGATCTGGGTTGCCAACCCTAGCAGTTGCCAAGCAACGCCTCATTCAGATGGCCGGTCCCCCACATACCAACTCTTGCAAGTAAAGAAGACCATGCTCCCCTCTAACCTTTGGAAGACTAACAAATCATTAACATTGTTTCCCATCGGCGTGGCAACAAACATAATCTCAAAATTGAAACCAACCTCAATAATCAATATCCACTTAAATTCCAAAATCAACTCAAAATCAATAGCAAGCAACTGGCATCCAAGGGAGACCTCAATTTTCTCATAAGATACCTATACAATTTGTCCAATAATCAACCTTCAACAAAGTCAATGATCATGAAAATGATAGCAATCAATCGAGTATAACTCAATATGAAAATCAACCCACTCAAACAATCAAATCAATCATGCTAACGATCACACATGTTCTAAATGACTATCCTTATAGAGGACTTACAAATCAACTATTAAATGAATATAAGGGAGATCGACATTCAATAGATCATCTAATTTCATTCATTTACATAGGCCCATCGTTTATCTAAATATAATTCATCAAAATCCATTATTGAATCTACAATCATTCTAGATTTATTTATACAAACAAAAAAATTCAGTTGTACTCATATATTTAAACATACATGTACACCTATGTGTAAATATATAGGGACATAAAAATTGATATAACCAACACACACTTCAACAAACATTAAACTCCTGGCTATTTGAAGGCTATAAATAGTGATTAGAGGGAGTAGAAGAGGTGCCAAAGGGAGAGAGAAGGTTGAAAATTTGTAACACAATATTAACCTTATTGTATTGAATATATATATATATATATGTGTATGTATGTATGCATGTATGTATGTATGTATAACTCCCAACTATTCGAAGGCTATAAACAGTTATTAAGAGTAGAAGAAGAGGTGCCATAGGGAGAGAGAGAAGGTTGAAAATTCTTAACGATAGTAACCTTATAGTATTGAATATATATATATATATATATGTATGTATGTATGTATGTATGTATAGCCGAACATTAGATGTGTGCATGGTTGACCATCCACATGGCTTGAGCTATCTTAGGGTACCCTATGATTAGAAAAATCTGAGAAGCCCGATTATGCCTCTAGTGCCTTGATCATATATAAATGGAGTTGAGTATTTCTAACAACACTGCTTTAGTTTAGAGAATCCCAATGAATATCTAAAGTGAGCTAAATTTCTTGGATCTGATTCAATGTCAATTTCCCTCTTACTAGTCATATCACATTTCATAAATTTTATTCCAAAAGGATTCAAATTACAAAGTATAGGCCAATGCAAGAACAAAGTCACTTTCTACCAAATTCCAAGAGGAGAGCTGAAGAAGCGGGCTATTCTAATCAATGTCAGCATGCGATTAAGAATTCCATGTAGGTTGTAATAAGCCTTAAGGATTAAGATGCAATGTGGGTAAATTCCTCACTAGGTGTCCTTGATCTACAATGAAAAGAAAGGACGCGCGAATGAGAGGCAAAACCAATTCTCACTGGCAATGAATGAAACAATTAAGGAAAACAAGGGCGACATAGGGAAACTAAAGAATCTTTCTATCACTATCTATTTGCAACACAAACACATTCTATAAGCACTGAATTCTATAGAAGTAAACAAGGAGTGTTATACACATAATAAATATTAAGCAAAAACTTATAACTCCCATTTGAAACTTTTCCTTTGTAGTCTCACTCAGATGGAAATGATGAAATGGAATGGCCATCAACGACTTTTGACTACTATGATGGGCTCAGATTGCATACATAATCCTTTTCGTGCTGATAGAGAAACAACATATATATCGAGATCCCAAAGACTCACCTTGTATTTCTTGGAAAAATCTCCTCACCATTCCTAGCTCCAATTGACAATGTTCATATTAGAGGGGCAGCTTAATCTCATGTTGTGGGCCAAAATTTTCTCAGAATATGTGATGGTCTTCTAGTGGGTCAAAAATCATAAGCAGAGGGTACTAAGAGGAGGGAGAAAATGGCTAAATTTCAATAGAAGGTTATCCCTCACCTCTAGGCGACTTGTGATCTTAAAAGTAATGCAAAGACAAACATCAAATCAGCCTTTAAAAAGATAGATTAAACAATGCTTAGCTATACTCACTAGAAATAGTCAATGAAACAAAGAAAACTATGATCTTCAACGAGTCTACATGCACGGATAGAGTTCTATTACTAATCAATTGTTTGAGAAGGGATGCGTATAAGAAAAGTATCATAATCCATGCCGATACTCAATATTCCAGTAATGATAAGCTTGATGTGACGAGACATTTCATCCTCCATTGAGAGATTCATCATAGGTTCCCTACTTCTGGCACACTCTAAAAGGATTTCAATTTTCTCACAGCGTGACTCTCTCAACCGAATTGTTGGCATCTACCCTACATGCATTAGCATGTCATTCTTGTTATTAGCTACTCCCTTATTCCCCCCTTCAATGAAAATATTCTAATGGTTCATGTAACCCTATAAAAGCATATTGGTGAATGCAATAATGGATGCATGAGCAATGTGAATATCAAGGGATCCTATGATGATAACATTTGTGCATGGCCATTGCCATGAAATTTCACCCTACACTAAACTAAGTGTAACGAACAATGACAAACCAATTGTTTTTTGCTAGCCCTGTGCCCCCGAAGACCTCCTTCCTCCCCAAAGACAAAAGTTTTCAAGGAGGAAATTACTCCCTTTTCCAAATCTCCAAAAGCGGAATAAAATATCACAAGTATCTAATAGCATCAAATTTCCTTTTCAGCGATCTCAACAAAGTTGTTCATGTGCTTTGCATCGCGATCCTTTTATATTCTTTTTATTGCTTTTACTATTTATTCATTAAAACACTCCATTATAATACTATTTTATTTTATTTTAAAATCACGTTAATTTACATATTTGATAATTATCCTCTCAAGATAATTATCAATTATTATTAATTATAATTTAAATCAATACTTTTTATAAAATAAATTAATTTATTTATTTGATAATAAATCTTTTATTTTCTATTTCCCAAAATTGATTTATCTAAATATTATTTTATTTCAAAATTTATTTAAATTACATAGTAACCAACTTTAATTTAATTAACTGATTACACAAAGCCATTTAAAAATTTAAGTTCACTGTGTAATTCAATAACACATTAAACAATGACATCACAAATAAACACTTACTCGAACGCCTAGAAGGGTCAATTCAGAGGGGCACTACATCCTCGCCCCTAGGTTTTGACTTACTCCTGGAAGTCATAAAGTAAAATAACATTTACACAATCCTAAACAACATCATCACAACAACCACGTGACATAATCATATACAGGAGACACCAACAAGACAACTAACAAAACATAAAAAAAAACATACCGGCAGGGTTACCAGATAGGGGTACTCATCCCCATCGAGGATGATGGCAAGGGTTGGGGATACCTTCTTGTCAACTCCATCTTTTCCACATCATTCCCATTGGGTTTTATAAGGCACACCCAAACCTGACAGTGCAGGTGGAGTCAACGCCTGGTACCTACAACATGCATCAAAACAAGATATTGAGCATATATATATCCAATAGCAAACACACTGTGAGAGGAAGTCATAGCGTAATAGGGCTCTCGCAAATGAGCGATGCCACACTGTCCCTCTCACCAATACTTCAAACGGTAACCACATCATTAAGTACCATAAATACATCATCAAGTAGCACTATTTACAACTTATTCATCATCATATAGAAATCACTCATCACTGCATAACAAGAAAAGTCACATGAGAAACATAACCAATTCAATTCAAACACAACAACAAATTCCATAAATCACCATAACATGAGCATCAGTAAAGAAATTCATGATCATCTAAGTCAACTAAACTATCAACCAATCAAAACAAAATGGTGAAATAACCACCAACATAGTCTCAGGGTACACAACACATAATAAAAAAGTATCAGCATAGAGAAAACAAAACAAGAGGAAACACAAAGGTCCATAATCCATCCCTAGTATGAATAATATCAGTCCATTGCACATTACACTGAGGGTCCTATCCTTCCACTAGTTTTCTACACCATTGAACCAACTCCACCTAAGGAGAAAACTCGAGTTACTTAGCGAGGACAAGAGAAAGGTGAAAACCTAAACTCAAGAGGCCAAGCACAAGGTTACACAATGGGCTGAATAACCTAGAGTACCCTGTGTTTTCTAACCTGACTTTGATACCATGTTGTAATGCTCCACCACACAAACCACCAAGCACAATATAATATCTAATATTTATGCCACAATTTTTTTAAAAAGTAAACTAATATGAAGTGTGCATTAACTTATATCACCAATAATGAATCCATACATATGTATCCACTAACAAGTCCCTTGGGGTTACATGACTGCATTACATTTATAAAATTTCTAACATAAACCCAATCCCATAACGATGATTAACTAATCACAAGTATTCATCTTAAACCATAAAATAGAATAGATAAAACAAGAACATACAACCATAACAATACTTAAATGATAACATCCATTAATGATCATAATATAACGCTATATAATACATTCATTATATTTACAATATGAATTTACATTGTTCAAGGATTACAATAATACGATAGTGCTTCCCAACATGAATGGGAAGAGTACAATAACATGGAACAATACAATTGAAATGTATGAATACAAAGCATCAAGACTGGTTCCAACTCTGGTACATCATTGGGGTCACCACAAATGGTACAACTCTGCACATCTCGATCTTCAGGTGGGGAACCAATTGGGTGCACAACACGTTCCACCTGACCATGTGGACCCTAAGACCCACCCCTCATGTTAGGAGATGACAAGAAGGACACACAACGTAAAATAGTCAAGTGAACAAGGCTAACAAGAAATCACAACAAAAGTAACAACAAACACAAGGCAACATCTGCTTCCATAGGTACAAGAACAACAAGAGGGGGACAATAAACACACACAAGGTTGCTAAAGGGTGGAGTGTCATCACATAAGCTCGACATGGGTTACCCAATGTGGATCTTCATAGGTTACCGACCCCCTACTTGGTTAAACCGTGGCAACCTCAACTGACCCCCAACCCCCATTCTCACTCATGTGGGATCAACATACCTTTCAAGAGGACAAGGAACTTGACCTTTGCCATTCCAGGCCTTCCCACTCATCTCAAGCCTAAGTGAGCACTTGAGCCATGAGTGAGGCTAACTTATTTGGATTAATGTGAGATACTACCCAAACCCCCTAATTAATTATTAAGTTATCACTGATTAAGGAAACTCTCAATGAGTTACCCGTACACCACTTTGTGCACCAATCCCCATTGAGAGCCACTCACCCTACTAGCAAAAAAAATAAACTCACACTCACAACTTGGTAGGCCAACTTGCACCAACTAGTAAAACCATAAAAATATATACACATAAAATGAGGCATGCAACACCTCCCACAACATCTTCATAGTAAAACAATTTTTATAGTGCAAGGCTCAAACCTACATAATCACAATCCAAG
This sequence comes from Sequoia sempervirens, assembly GCA_007258455.2. NCBI lineage: Eukaryota > Viridiplantae > Streptophyta > Pinopsida > Cupressales > Cupressaceae > Sequoia > Sequoia sempervirens. The sequence continues at coordinate 36,521 of VDFB02059333.1, read as the reverse complement.
TATAAAGATCAACCATTATCAAAATGACAAAATCATGGAACCACCCACTTTTAGATGAAAAAATATAAAACTCATGTAAACACTCAAGGCTTGATATGGGTTACCCAATGTGGATCCTCCTAGGTTTCTAGCCCCCATCTCAATTACCTAGGTAGCCTCATCGGATCCCCAACCCCCATACCAACTCTTGCAAGTAAAGACCATACTCCCCTCTAACCTCTAGAAGACTAACAACTCATTACCACATTGTTTCCCATCGATGTGGCAACAAACATAATCTCAAAATTGAAACCAACCGCATTAATCAATATCCACTTAAATTCCAAAATCAACTCAAAATCAAAAGCAACCAATTGGCATCCAAGGGAGACCTCAATTTTCTCCTCATAAGATACCCTTACAATTTTTCCAATAATCAACCTTCAACAAAGTTAACGATCATGAAAACGATAGCAATCAATCAAGCACAACTCAATATGAAAATCAACCCACTCAAACAATCAAAACAATCATGCTAATGATCACACGTGTTCTAAATAGCTATCCTTATAGAGGACATACAAATAAACTATTAAATGAATATAAGGGATATCAACATTCAAGAGATCATCTAATTTCATTCATTTACATAGGCCCATCGTTTATCTAAATATAATTAATCAAAATCAATTATCGAATCTACAATCATTCCATTTATCTATACAAACAAACAAATTTAATTCCTGACTATTCCACCAAATCCCTTATGATCTAATTAACATACAATATTATATAATGCTAGAATTCCTTTACAAATTTTTATTTGTTTCATTATTAAATATTTTAAACTTCTCACTATGTGGCTATGAAATAAAATGGGAAATAAATAAATAAAGAAACAAGGTAATAGACCTCAACATAATATAAGGAAACATAATTTTAAGCATCTCCTATGCATATTCAAATTTATATTGGAATTACAAAATTTAAACTAAATGATGGGAAGATTAGTAACATTTCTAAATCCTAGAATTAAGGATGCATAAGGGTATGGAAGTTTGAAACCAAACATTTGAGGTTACCTCACAGGCTCAAATATTCTCATCATGAAAATGTTTAGAAAAAGACTTACTCATAATTGTTCTTTTCTAATCCTTTACTACAACCTTATTTACACATACACATATATAACTATATAAATATATAGATGTATCCCCTTAATCCTTCAATATATATTAAATCAATTTATTTTCTGGCTATTCAATTTTCTAATTCATTTATCTACATATTACTTGTTACAAGACAAACATAGTCATTGTCCATATAACAAAACCTAAATGCAATATTCATTTCAATACAAATTTGAACGTGAAAACAAGAATATTTTATTTTACACCTATATATATTTATACATATATATTATAAATAGGTTGTTGTTTTGAAATACATGATCATATTATAATCAGACAATACATAAATACTCACATATTTTTAAACATACACATACATCTATGTGTAAATATATAGGGACATAAAATCGATATAACCAACACACACTTCAACAAACATTAAACTCCCATCTATTCGAAGGCTATAAAAAGCGATTAGAGGGATTGGAGGAGGCACCACAGGGAAAGAGAGAGAAGGATAAAAATGCTTAACACAATAGTAACCTTATTGTATTGAATATATATATAGCTAAACATTAGATGCACATGATTGACCATCCTTCCACGTGGGCTATCCTAGGGGTGCCATATGATTAGAAAACTATGAAGCCAATTATACCTGTGGTGCCTTCAAATCATATATGAATGTAGGTTGAGTATTTCCAATAACACTACTTTAGTTTAGAGAATCCTAATGAATATCTAAAGTGGGAAAAATTTCTTGGATCTGATTCAATGTCAATTTCCCCCTTACTAATCATATCACATTTTATAAATTTTATGCCAAAAGGATTCAAATTACAAAGTATAGGCCGACACAAGAACAAAGTCACTGTCTACTAAATTCCAAGAGAAGAGCTAATGAAGCGGGCTATTCTAATCAACGCCAACATGCGATCAAGAATTCCATGCAATTTGTAATAAGCCCTAAGGATTAAGATGTGATGCAGGGTAAATTCCTCACTAGGTGTCCTCGATCTACAATGCAAAGAAAGGAGGATGTGTGAATGGTAGGTGAAACCAATTCTCACTGGAAATGAATGAAACAATTAAGGAAAATAAGGGTGACATAGGGAAACTCAAGAATCTTTCTATCACTATCTATTTGCAACACAAGCACATTCTAAAAGCATTGAATTCTACAAAAGTAAACAAGGAATGTTATACACATAATAAATACTGAGCACAAACTTTTAAATCCAATTTGAAAATTTTCCTTTGCAACCTTGCTCAGATGGAAACAATGAAATGGAATAGTTGTGTTGAACCTTTCGACCTACTATGATGGGCTCAGATCACATACATAATCCTTTTCATGCTGATGGAGAAACACCATATATATAGCAATCCCAAAGACTCACCTTATATTTCTTGGCAAAATCTCTTGATCATTCCTAGCTCCAATTGACAATGTTCATATTAGAGGGGCAGCTTAATCTCATGTTGTGGGCCAAAATTTTCTCAGAATATGTGATGGTCTACTAGTGGGTCAAAAACATCATGAGCAGAGGGTACTAATAGGAGGGAGAAAATGGCTAAATTTCAATAGAAGGTAATCCCTCACCACTAGGCGACTTGAGATCTTTAAAGTAATGTAGAGATAAACATCAAATCACCTAAAATACAAATTAAGTAATCCTTCCAACTATACTCACTAAGAAATACTCAATGAAACAAAGGACACTATGATCTTCATGCAAGTCTACATGCACCCAGATGGGATTTCTATTACTAATCAATTGTTATAGAAGGGATATGTCTAAGAAAAGAAGTATCATAAGACATAATGATACTCAATATTTCGATAATGATAATCTTGATGTGTTGAGCGATTTCATCCTCTGTTGAGAGCTTCAACATTGTCTCCCAACTTCTGACACAATCCGGAAGGATTTCAGTTTTTTCAGAGTGTGAATCTCTCAACTGAATTGTTGACATCTTCCCTACATGCATTAGCATGTCATTCTTCTTCTTAGTTGCTCCCTTATTCCCCCTTCAATGAAAACATTCTGATGGTTCATGTAACCCTATAAAAGCATATTGGTGAGAGAAACAATGGATGCATGCGCATTGTGAAGATCAGGGGATCCTGTGATGATAATATCTACACATGGCCATCGCCATGAAATGCCACCCTACACTAAACTAAGTGTAACAAACAATGACAGACCAATTTTTTTTGCAGGCCTTGTGCCCCCAAAGACCTCCTTCCTCCCCAAAGAAAATTGTTTTCAAGGAGGAAACTACTCCCTTTTCCAAATCTCCAAAATCAGATAAAATCTCACAAGTCTCCAATAATGCATCAAATTTCCTTTTTCGCCGATCTCAACAAAGTTGTGCATGTGCTTACATGTGAGCCTTTCTATTATTTTTATTGCTTTTACTATTTATTCATTAAAACACTCCATTATAATACTATTTTATTTTATTTAAAATCACATTAATTTACATATTTGATAATTATCCTCTCAAGATAATTATCAATTATTATTAATTATTTTTTAAATCAATACTTTTTATAAAACAAATTAATTAGTTTATTTGATAATAAACCTTTTATTTTCTATTTCCCAAATTGATTTATTTAAATTAGATAGCTTAACCAATTTTAATTTAATTAACTGATTACTCAAAGCCATTTACAAAGTTAAGTGCATCGCGTAATTCAATAACACATTAAACAACGGCATCACAAATAACCACTTACTCGAACACCCAGAAGGGTCATTTTGGGGGGGCACTACAAACAAATTTTGGAGGACTTTTATTTATCTCTTTCTTTTTGGGTTGTTGAGGGGTTGGTTTTCTTTTGGAATTGGTAATTTTTTTTGGTTCTAGTTTTTGGAAGTAGTTTTTTTGGGAGAAATAGAGTCTGAAGGAAAAGCTTGGGCGCTTCCATATTTTTCTTCTTCGAGTATAGCTGGTTTCAATCCAGGAGAGCTCATTTTGAGTATTATTGTAGCTGTGTTTTTTTGGTTAGACGGTTTTGAGATTTCAGCAGGGTTGAGAGATTTATTCCATGGGAAATTATAACCTTTGAGAAGATAGATTTAGGTGAGTGAGCACCCACATTGATGCAAGGAGCACCCTGCTGGCCTGATGGAAGGGGATGGAGAGAGCGGAGAAGAAGCAATGCCAGCGCATTTGGCATACAAGGCGGTTGCTGGTTATATATCTCTCATTGCAGTGATATTCATTTCTTGAAAAGATTCACGGCGAATCCCGTTTTGGTGTTATTGTATGTGCGCTTCAATGCCGTTGCATTTCATGAATGTATGCACTTAGATGGGTTCCAAGCTCAAGCATCTTACCACAACATTTTCCTTTATGTAATGCACATCACTGTAATTTCGCATAAAACCCAATCCACGTCGCTGAGGGACATTCAGCTTGTCGGCGAATAGATTGTAGGCTCTAGAACACGTAACTAAAGTGTACGACAATGCCTAATGAATCCGGTATATTTATTAACTCAGTTATGCGTACGGATCTGGAGTTTTATGACCATATATGTGATCACCTTCATATAAGTATTGCCACTTCCAAGCCATCACCGATGTATCGAGCGATACCATGAAACCTCTTGGATGGATCCGGGGATTGCTAACATAGGTTAACAATTGAGACTCTCCTTGAGCATTTGGAAGGAGCATCTCACTAGTGCTCCTATATTAGTAGTCCTAGATCTATCAGGAGATTTCATGGTATGCACTGATGCCTCGATTGATGGCTTAGGTGTAGTACTTATGTAGGAGGGAGATTGGATCACATAGTCATGAAAACTCAACACCCATGAACTGAACTACCCTACTCATGACTTGAAGTTGGCAGCAGTAGTTCACGCTCTAGTTTTTTGGATACATTTTTTGCTAGGTCATCACTTTGAGTTACATCCAAACCACCAGAGCCTACAATACCTATTCACTCAGTTGAATTTGAGCGCTCATCAATGGTGTTGGATGGATTTCTTATGCGAGTACAATTTTGATGTGCATTACATAAAAGGGAAGGAGAACGTTGTAGCAGATGCTTTGAACTTGGAGACCATCATACGAACTAGGTCATAGACATTCACAAAACATGCAACAACATTAAACACACACACACACAGATATACAATAGCACCAAAAACCTGGGGATTCACTTTCACATTGAATCTTTTCAAAGATTCAAGAAAGTGGGAGACTTAGGAGATATCACTACCTAATGGGGAAACATATATATATAAATATATGTACATTATTACAACTTCTCTCCACTTCTCCATCCATCCAACGACACAGAATAACCCAGGTACTCATACACAAAAACCCCATACTCTAATAATGTGGGTACTCATACCCTAAATCTCCACCTTTTCAAAGGTTGGAGCTTTCCCCATTGGAGGTTCATCCTCTCTCAACACCATACTTGGGAAGCTCTCAAAATCTAAGAGAGCCATCCCCATACAACCCAATACAATAAAAAAAATAACACAAAGCAATACAATAATACTTCAAATGAATACTCAATCTTTTAAAAAAATAATAGATTGAACCAAAAATAAACACGAAGGGATTGAAACCAACCTCTTACGCTTTCTAGGAAGAAAACTATGGAAGTGCCCAAGCTTTTGCTTCAAACTCTATTTCACCCAAAATAACTTCTTCCAAAAACTTGAACAAAAAAAATTACCAATTCCAAAAGAAAACCAACCCCTCAACAATCCAAAAAGAAAGAGATAAATAGAAGTCCTCCAAAATTTGTTTCCAAAACAACTCTTACTTTAAAGCACTGAAGATAAATGAGGATCTTGTTAAAATTGATCGATTTACAACCTGTTTCAAATCCAAATTCGTCACCCTTAAAGCTAGGCCTTTTTGAGAGGTCATATCTTGATTTTAGTTCAAGATATAGCTTGAATTAAATGCCTAACCCTTGGGTTAACACCCTAGGGGTTTAAAAAATAGAAAAAACATAAAATAACATTTTGCCAACCCCTTTGACTCAATTAAAAACTAAAAGTCTAAAAATGTACCCTTAAACATACCTTTACAGATAAAATACAACTTAAAAACATAAAAGAAAACTATATAATAAAAACAACACTCAAGTCTCAAACCACTTTACAAAATTTACGTCACAATAGGATTATAGTCCCTATGAACTATAGTTAGTATTCATAGGGTTTATCATATTAGGTTCCTTGAAGACCTCCAATTCCATTGGCCATGGAATTTGTACCTGCACACTCAAGTTCACACATTAATATGTCCAATAAAATCATATAGTCAAAGCAAATGAAACTTATATATTCACATCATACAATTTCCATCACAATTAAGTCACATTAGAAAACCAATTTATCATCATTGAATACTCCTAATAACATTTGCTCAAATTTTTATAGGGTAACAATAATTCAAAATTCATAATTTCATTAATTCTACTTGAGCATCCATAATAATTAATAATATCCAATATGAGGTCTAACGTTCACATCATCATAATATGAAATCAAATAAAAGGTCTAATGTCAAAACATCATAACATAAATAGCATCATAAAACATTTGTCTACATCAAAACATAACTTATGATAGTTAATACGCAAATGAAACTATCTATCCAAAATAATATAGCATAGTGTCAAGTATCACTGGTGGGTCTCACATTTATTATTTAATTTACTTAGTTTTTTTTTTAATTTTATCTTATAACTATTTAAGAATCATCTTATTTTGATTTACTTAAGAATTATATATATTTATATGTCAGTTATTTTTTAGGCCTTGTTAACTTGCTCACACCATTACACTTCAACTCTTGTTTCCATTGTAGTTATGCCTCTTCTATAACACTTTATTTTTATTTATTTAAAAAATTAGAAAATAAAATATTTCTTCAATTTAAAATAATAATGTATAAAATAAAATTATTTTTAAGTAAATGTTAAAATAAAAATTGTTTGTATTTTCTTATTTCTCTACTTATTTATGTGTTTATATGTCCATGAATGTATTTAAAAGTAAATAGATATAGATAATAAAAATAATTATATAAAAAAATTGAACTAAAAGTTAGAATAATTTTAAAATGAATTATTTTTTTTCATTTAACTTTTTGAAAACTTGGATTCTACTTGATATAAGCTCAATATTGATCAAATAAATATTTTTATTTATATAAGTAATATTTGATCAATATTGAACTATAGGTTCCCTTAAGACATTTAAATTCTTCATAGACCTATTCCTTTTAGGATTATAAGAAATATCCGTCAATTTGTGAGCAAGATTTTTCCCACTTGCTAGTGGTTACTAATAATGATAAGTTGGTTTTTCATTTATGTATTCAGCTGAGGCATTGAAAGTTAAGAAGGTTTAATAGTTGATTCAAATCATGCCCCTCTTTTATCACACTTATTTTCTTTTCTTTCCTTTTTTTTTTAGATTGTAGGAATCAGTCGGTTATCCGTCCCCCTATAAACTGTAGTGCGCTTGGTAAACTTTTTTCACGTGACCAATGGCATTGGCGTGACATGCCCTCTGGAACCATGGGTTTGGGGGGAGACTAGACCTCGTGACCTCTTTCCTACAATAGGATGCTTTAGCCAATCGAGCTACACCCCCACCCCAATTTTCTTTTCTTTCTTGATGTTTCAATCAAGTAATAGTTTTTTCATTGCCCTAAAAGTCCCCTCAACTATATGAAAATTTCTCCCCTATTTGATAATTCCACTATAAAGTTAAAAAACTAGCATCACAATTATTCAATGCTATTCAAATGCCACAAGTTTCAATAGATTTAAATCTAACTACCAAATTGCATTATAAGCTTAGTTATAACACATGATTTCATAGAAAACTTTGTTAATAATTTTAAATAACTTATCTTTCTTAAGATAACTCAAAAATGCCTATCAAATTTTCATAGAATAATATTTCAAAACCATTATTTTACTCATAGATATATCATATCTCATCTTAGTTACAAATTTTCACATTTAAACACAAAATTAAGAAACAATCCCTAGAAATTTCAAGGATTTTCTAAGAACATGAACATATTACTTTATTATATTATTTTCTTAATTAATTTTTTTTAACTCTTGAAATTGAAAAACACTTTTATATATTACTTTAAAACTAAAGGAAATGTTAAAACAAGCATTATCACATTCAACATCAACCAACTTCCACTCACTATTAAGTATACAACCATAGTTTTAGAAATTATAATCACATAACTTTACACTAGATTTGTTTTTAGGTTGGTACAATGTTGAAAAAAACTCAACTCAAGAGGGTAAGACAATATATTTTCCACATTAATTAGAAACATGTACACCACAAAATTCAAACCATATACATAAGACTCAACAACATATAAGCATACACTCTCTTGTTTCATCTGCATGTCATGATGGTATAATACTCAAGTAGGAGCCTAAAAAGAGTAACTCAATTCTAATTATACCCTCAAGGTATAAGATTTCATATATACATAAAAACCTAGTCTCTTTTATACAACTCCTCGTACCTCTAAATATATAGTAATGCCATAAACTCAAGTATTACACCCAGAAAAAATTTCAAGGTTATGGAGACATACTTACAGACTAATACAAACCATTTTCAAACTTTTAGTTTAACCCTTCCATGATCACACAAAGGGATCCAAAGGTTCCTTAAAATGAGTTGCCTCTTAACTCAAGCAATACTTCTCACATTCACTATTAAAAATTATAAACATAAAGCTTAAACATGATAATAATCTCTCAAAATAATTGACATCATTGATTTCTCCTTATAAATATTGCTAAGATATTAGAATTCACCAATTTAGTTTTATTTATTTAACAAAAGTGACAAGATAATTTATATATATACTAGTTTAATACTCTTTTGCAATGAAAAATGAATCCTTACAACCACAATAGACCGCCAATGAAAATGGTCTAGTATACAATAATAATGAACTTTCATTAAATATAATAACACTTAAGGAGAGATCTAAAGGTAATAATAATATCCTAGATTCAAAATACTAAAATGCCAATAAACTATACTTGCACTAGAAGACCCATAATACCTACAAATGTTCAAAAAATGATAGCGAGACATCGGTCTAGAATAACAATCATTGTTAATTTATGAATTTCTCATAAATAAATTAATTGTTTAGTCTCAAGATTCAAATCCTAAACATCATAATATTTATAATGAATTATATTCCTTTGAATAGACGCTAGGATGTTTAGGGTTTGAATCTTGACACTAAACAATTAGTTTCCTTTTGTGAAATTCATAAAGTAACAATTAACTATTATTCCAAATCTATGTCTCACAAGTTTTCTTTTAAATGCAGATATTAGGGGTCTTCTATTACAACTATAGTTTAGTGGTATTTTAAGCTTTTGAATTCAAAATATCATTATTACCTTTAGACATTTTTCATAGTGTTATTATATTGTTGATGAAAGTTCATTATTATTATAAATTAGAGCATTTTCATTGACTAAATTTATATTTATAAAATAACATTTATTCTCTAATCATAAAATTAAATATCCTTATCCATTATAATTACTCAAAATTTAACATTAATACCAAAATAAATTAATCCATAAAATTAAACACAACTTTTAACTATTAATTTATACTAAATTAAATATATCATTTTATTAATCTAAAATAATTTTAATAAAAACAATATTTCCTTTATATATATATTATTTATATATGTATAAAAATATCATTTTTTAACAATAATTTAAATTACTACATACAAAGTGGGAAAATGGGAGGGTGCCTTTCCACACATCATGTTGTGGAGAGGTCAGCGTTTCTACAGATAGTGGACAAGAAACCATATGAGGTGGCAACATGTTTGGCAACCATCTGACACAACATACTTGCCATCTCGGTGATAGAAAATTCCTTGGGGACAACTAACTATGTGTGGCAGTGTGGGGATGGCTAATCAAATGTGGTGGTAATGGTTTGTTGTCAAATTGATCTGTAGCATCAATGCAATGATTAAAGTGCCAGGTGTTATACAAAGTTTGCATTTTGGAGATTGGGCCATCATGTCATAGCCTCTGCTAGGATTTGTTAAATTAAAGTATATGTGCAAGTTGGTGCTTTTGCAGCAGTGATGGATTGGATTCTTGCACGACATGGTTAATATATTCTAATTTCATAATGGCTTGAAAAGATGGTTATGAATCACACATTATTTATGGTTTGTTGGGGTTTTCAATTCATTTCATTGTTGTTGCAGTTTGAGATTTTGTGAGGTGAAGGGATGGTGTTGGGTCATTCTGCTTCACTGGGGAACCATGGAGGAGAGATCAAAATTTATGGTTAGAATGTCTTTAGAAACCCTAATGAGCATCAAGGTTGTCACTCTAATTTTTTTAATGAGTTTTGATAGGAAGATGGCATTTTGCGGTTCAATCATGGACCAATGTCTCAAGGGAATTATTAAGAAATATGATACTCTCATTCTGGTCGCGGTGAAGATGATACTGAGGAAGAGTTTTCTGGAGGATGATGAGTCATATAGGGTCAACACTGACATAACTTCATGGTTCTTGGCTAAACAATTTTAGAGATAAGGATGGAAAATGTGAGGCCAAGGTACTAGTAAAAAGACTCTTCTATGTGGATTTTCTAGTGGGACTAGAGGCAACATTATACGTGGCTTCCCTTGGAATGGGCATCCCTAGGTTGTGGAATATGAAATTGCTCTATGTTCCAAAAGAGGTAATAAAATATTACCCCTTCCTGTTAGATTTGAAAGGGATGGTGTTGGTCACTCATAGGGAGCTGGTGGTAGTTGGTCTAGATTATCTATTGCGGGTGCTAAAGCTGCCTCCATCACAACATGGGCATTGGGTCCCAGACTTCAGAGCTTTTGCTCGCATGAAAAACTTTCTGGAGGTAGACAACATTGGTGTAGGGCCTGGTTAAGGATTTTGTCTGGTTAAGGGTTCAATTATGTTTTGGTATAGTGGCTATATGGTATGTATTTAGGAATAGATGTTATAGTTTATAGTATTTTCCCTATGGTTAGCTACAACCATGTTTTGGTAGGAGAGGTCGATGTACCTACGTGGACGTTTTGGGAATTTGGTGGCTTAAGGGTGGTAGTACTCTGCAAGTCTCTTTTTAGTAGTTTTGGACCAAAATAGCAGTTGGTCTTCTCTCTTGTATGGGTATGACAATATAGTGAATCTTGCCCAGGTGGCTATCCATGTAAAACTTTCCTTTTATAAATCAATATAAATCCTTGCTTACGTATATTGAAAAGAAATAAAAATTACTACGTACATATAAACACATTAATAAATAAAAAATTGATTAATAAATTTTTTTATTTATTTTTTTAATTAATTAAAAATTATTTTATTTAATAAATCAAAAACCAAAAATTAAATAGAACATAAGAACTATTTATTTTATTTAATAATATATAAATTTTAAAAAATCATAAATTATAATTATTTCCATCATAAAGTTTTCCAGCATAAATATTGATTAAAACAATACTTCATGGAATCTTTCAAACCTTTTTCTTCCAACATGAAATTAAAATAGAACTCTTAAACACATTTAAGTTACACACAAACCAAAAAAAACATCTGAAACCGTGCCACATACCCTTGAATTGTATAAACATATGTTTGCATCGCACCTATAAAAGTTACAATAGTTGCATGACTGAATTGAATCACAACAGTAAAATAGATATGTATAAAGAGGTATATACTTATACATGTACTTGCATAGATTGGTTACTTGCATTGTTTTGCTTACATTGGACAAACCAACTATATTTATATTTTTGAATTAAAGAACAACAGTAAAATAACTATATTTTTCATTTGACATGTCAGTGGGAAAACCTTGACATGTTAACAATTTTCTTTTTTGGGAGCTCCACTCCCAAACCCTTGCTATTGAGTGCTATCACCCTTGAACCCCCACTCAGGGCTCAGCTTGGCCTCAAACCCCTGCAAGGATAAGTTATGAGTGTACATTATTTGCATGATCAATTGCCACATACCAACATGTATATACATATTTAGATGATTGAATAGATGAAGCATAACCTCTGAAAAAGATAACACCCCCAAATTAATCAATGGCACCTAAAAAAAGTTACAATAGTTGCATGACTGAATTGAAGAACAACAAAAAAATAGATATATGTACATATATGTGTATGTATATGTATATGTATATGTCTATGTATATGAATGTATATAAATATGTATATGTATATGTATATGTATTTGTATATACATATACATATGTATATGTCTGTGTATATGTCTATAAATATGCATAAACATATACATATGTATATGTCTGTGTATATGTCTATAAATATGCATAAACATATACATATATGTATATGTAATAATATAAAGAAGTTGGAAGGGACACTGGACTCCGAGTGTAACATGTAGTGGTGGCGGGATTGAAGTTGCAAAGACCTTAAGCCAACACATTTTGGAATTGATTTGAAGAAAATTAAGAAGATGGTAGATTGAAAGGCTCTAAAGTTGGCAAGGTGTGTGAGGCACTGGGAACATTGAATGCAGGTTGGCTCAATGTTTATGCAAGATGTCATGGACGTAGTAGAAGGGGACGTGCATTAAACATGACTATACAAAATAATTTCAAGGTGAAATGAAAGATTAATGTGAGGCAATGGAGTGAAAGAGTGGTGGAGTGATTTTTGGTAACATGGAAAGGGACTCCACTTTGCATGCCATGCCACACACAAATTGGCATTCCGACCAAGCATGCTTCAGTCTCATGGAAAAAATGGCATCTTTTTAGGATTGACTAATCGTGTCGTCCCATGTGTCAAATTCAATCAAAAATAAAAACTAAAAATGATAAAATATCAATCAAGAAGCATAAATACAACACACATTGCAATATGATCAAAATAAATTTCAAATCAAAACAATAATGATGCATTTGTAGTTATCATAAATTAAAAACTGTTAACAATAACGGTGCATTTGTAGATATCAAAACTTATAAAATGTCCAAAACATCAATTACAAATGGAAACAAAATAAGGCTGCATCTAGTTGTTGTGATAGGGAAATGGAGGTTGGCTATTTGGGGTGCCACTGGCCATGTTCTTGTCCCCTTCTAGTTGATTAGTAGTGTTGCTTACATGATTGGGAGTTGGACTAGAAAACTAGGTGCAAGTGACATGTGTTGGGGGTGGCGGTGAACACATCTATACATCTTGAGTGGTAGTCTAATTTGGATATTGAGTCAACCTAAACTCATATTGGGAGAGGGTTGAATAATTCATTTTTGTGGAGAAGTGAGGGATATTGATGTTGAGAATATCACAAAATACTCCAATACTTTGAGACAAGGGATTAGAAGGGGTCCTTAATCGTCTTTCTCTTTGTAAACCCCTATGCACCTCCTTAATCTCTTTTTCCTTTCGGTCCTACTCCTTCTGAATCCTCTCTTGCTCCTTTTTGGAATCTTTATCCTTCTTCTATTGTATTTTCTACTTCTCTTTTGGCTTGCTCCTTCAACTCCATTGCCACAATTTTTGTTTCCTTTTTCTCCTTGTTCTCTTGTCTCTTTCATGGTTTTATCTACTCAACCTCTTTCTTCCTTTCCTCTTGCTGCATTAACAGATTCATGTAGTCATCTTTCATCAATAGTTGAGACTGTTTGCTCAACCGAATTGCACTACCTTTGGATTTTTTTTTATGGAGAGTATACATAAGAAGCTTGAGAAATTTGTTGATGTGCGAAACTATTATTATTTTTTCTTTCTCATCCAACTGTGAGACAATTTTCTCCTCCACTTCTAGTGAGTCCTTGGTGAAATCTTGATTGCCTCCTAAATTTGAAGTGCAAGAAAGAGAAAAATAATGCACAACTTCCTATAGGTCAATTGCAAGTGGTGGTGATGTGAAACTATAAGTACCCTACTATTTTGGGACATGCAAATCAATTCCTAAGTTAATTTCTCCCTCCACCAACTAGGATGGTTGGCTATGTTGCGATGGAAGACCTAAACTTTCATTGAATTGGTCAATGGGGCTATCCACCATGGGAGGAGTTTGTTCATCAGCCACCACTTGTGCAACTAAATCAACAAGACAACTATTAGGTGACTGTTGTGATTCTATTGTAGACTACAATTATGCTACATCGTCTCTTGACACAACTCCTGAAAGGCTAAGAATGTTTTCCACTGCAAAAGCATTTGTGATGACCTCAAATGTGTTGTTGGGATACATGTCATTCACGAGTGCATCTAGATTGAGTGGCCATATACTTGTCCTTTTAAATCCTGCTTTGATGTTCTCAACTGTCAAAGCTCTTATCAGTGCTTTTTTGCCCAGCATTGCAAGTTCTATCCTCCTCACTTCAATGTATGGAAACCTTGCCAAAAATGTTGCACGATCTGATTTGAAGTAATATTTAAAAGGTGAAAAGAAACTTTCATCCAATGATTGTATCTTATGTGAGGTTTGTGATGGAAATTTTAGCAAATCTACACCCAACTCTCTTGCTTCTTAGATTATTTTGAGCACTACATGGATTCCATGTCTATAAAAAATCAGAAACTTCATATTGGTGGGTGAGACACCACTTGGAACATAGTTTTTAAAGTGGGTCAACCAATCTATAAACAAGTTTTAGCCATCCATGCATGGGGATGGTCTTCCATGCAAGCACCTGGCTCATAGTCTACAATGTAATTATCTATGTTCTTATTCCCCTTGAACAAGTAAAATCCTAGAATACTCAGTCTAACAAAATTGACACAACATAGAATGGTTATATATTCACAACTCTTTGGAATAATGTATGAGACATTCCTGCTACCTTTTTTGGCTAGCACCTTCATGGAACCATTTCTTCCTGCCTGGATGCCAGTTTCATCACAATTTCAAATGCGATGAGGACCATATAGCAGTGCTTCATATGCTGCAAAAAATTTATTGTAGAAATCTACTACAACAATAGGTCTAATATTGAGTGCCCTATCTTTGTCTAGGCCTTCAACAATCTGCAGTGCAAATTCAATATGTTTGTTCTTTAAACTTTTCCACCAGAACTTCCCCAGGAAGCCATTGGTGAAAGGTTTTGACCTATTTTGACAAATTTAGGCAACCTCTGCCTTAAGATTGACTATCTCAAGACCATGGCCAACCTCAACCTTTTGCTTGCACCATTCCACAATTAGATTTTCTTCCTCTTCAGTGAGGACTGTTGGTAGACCTTTCTTAGACATTGTTGTTAGTCCACCTAGCCATTTGGAGACTATGGATATTAGGATTTTCCACTTTTAGGAAGCTCCCCTTATTGATATATCATTTTCCTCAATGTCATAGAGTGCCCCTTTCATGTCCTCTGAATAACACAACCTTTCTTTCATTGTTACCTTTTGTGGTATTCGAGGAGTAGAATTCTCCTCTACTAGTGCAACATGATATGATTTTGGGGGGAATTTAACTACTCATTTGTGGGAGGGAAACCATTTCGTGGATCTTTTCTTTTTCTAGTTCCATTACATGTCACCATTGCATTATCCTTAGCCATCTACATAGAATAAGTACAATCAAAACAGTGATGCTTGAATAGAATATTAATTAGATTTTAATGCAGAAACTATGAGAATAAGATAACCAAAGTGAATGATAATGCAGAACATATGAAACACAAATACTTGAATAATTTTATTTATATGTATGAAGACAGTGATGCTTGAACCGAAGATTAATTACTTTTTTTATGTGTTTTCTTTTTAGTTTGTTGCATTAACATTAATAAATATTGTTAACAATTTATAGAGTTACATTTATTTTGGAGTGAGCAACATAAGGAAAATAGGAGTGACAAGCACAAAATTACATTGTAAGCAAGGGAGTTAGAGTTTAAAAAATATCTCATATCTCTTAGGCATGTACAACATAAACAAACTCATGCACAACAAACTGGGAACCACACTCACATTTTAACTATAACTCTAATGATTATAATATAACTCGTATGGAAATAGAACTATTTAACAATGACTATAGTGATTGCAATATAAACTGTAGGGATAAACAATTGCTAACCTATGACTCTAATGGCTATAATGGAGAACAATTAAAAGCTTACAAAAGTAAAATAGCAAGTTTGAGCTAAACATATATCATATCTTGAAGGTGGGGAAACACAACTACTATTGGAGTACAATACCACTGAGAGGGGCGGGGTGAATTATTGGTATACCAATTTAAAATGACCTTGAATTAATCTTACACAACTTTGAATATATAAAATGTAAGTTTTAGAATAGTTCAACTATCATGTGTTGCATCATCTGTGCAAATCTATCAAGATTGATTGAACATAAAGAACATAAGCAGATCATAAAAGTTGAAGACACCATAGAAACTCAAATTTTGAAACATACACAAGACTAAATTTTTGAACATGCAAACCAAGTAGACCACAAATAATGATAAACCATAACACAATGATTTATGAGTGGAAAACCCTCATAGGGATACAAAACCACTTAGGAAAAATTTCCCCACTGGCTTAATAAGAACCCACTGATTACAAAGCCTCACCGGATACTTTTTGTGCCTCATTGGCTACACAATATGCCTCACTAGAAAAGGAACCTCACTGGTTACAAGTATGTCTCACTAGAAAATACAACTGCCTCACTGGAAAATACAACTTTCACATCAATATGATTCTATGAATAAAAGGACAAAGTGTATTATTTGTTTCATTAAAAATAATTTCTTGATTTTCTCATTTTTATTGGAGACTCAAGAATCTATATTTCTATGTATCCACATACAACCAACACTTAAAGTTCTTTCTCAAATTTCCAAAATAGATTGTTCATCAACACTTTCAGCATAAATATAATTTAATGACTCTTTGTATAGTATAAGTCTCATACCCATCTTCATCGAACCTTTTCATAGTGATCAAGTCACTTCCATATATTGATCAAGACCTTGATATTTTTACCTCAAACAACTATGTATACAATTGTTTTAAAAAAATGTCCTCATAACCGGTAAAACATCATTCAAAATTATGGTTTGATAACTATCAAAATGTGCCATCTAGACTAGCATTGAACTGACAAATGTAAACCCTATACTTAGGTTATATCGAACTACCATGAGGTAATAAAGCAATAGAACACATAGTGTATATTTTTCATGTCAGTATGCCCTAGGAATAGGGTCGACAAACAATGTCATTTAGATCATTTGAAATTGAGACCTTGAACAAAATAAACCCTTGAATCATTATGCAACAAAAACCAATAAACCCTTAATTAGTGAATAAATATAAGCTTCAAAACCCAAAACCCCACTCGACAAAAAAATCTCAAAGACCAAGTAATCTATATGCTTATTTTCATACCTTAGTAACTTGACATGAAGAAAAAACTAGGATTTAAGAATGCGTTACCAATATGTGCTCATTTTCCATAGAAGTAGTCAATAAAACCTGGAGTAGTCACTACCAAACAACCATTTCCTGGAAACCATGCCTTGCAGCCGCCATACCAAAGTCATCATGACACGGCCACAACCTTCACAAGAGTTTGTGCCCTAATCATTTTCACAATGAAACAAACTTTGTGTGTACCCTTGACAAAATGATAAGCCTTTGTCTCAATCATCCTTGACAACAATAAGTAAGATATCATTCCCTTGATAATAATGAAAAAAATGATTATTTCCTTTTCATTTCAATAATGAACAAGCCATTATTCCTTTTGTTCCTATTTACACCTTGAAAATATTGAAGTAGCAAACTCATCACCAACACCAAATGAACAAATACCAATAAGAACTTCACCATACCTTGGAGAGTAACTTCAAGCTTATCAAGGAAACAACAACACGTTACCTTGTACATGAAGAGCATATTTGCATGAAGAGTAATTAAGTAACTTTAGCACTTTGAAAAGATATCATATAGATGACATACATTTGAATGCATCTTTGCAAATGCTTAGCAACATTATCAACTTAGCAACAACATGAACTACTGAAAAATGAATTTCATTAAAGTGTCATCAAACTTGTGGCATCATGCATCAACCTCTTTTTTACATCTGTTGACATCAATTACGAACATGAACCTAACACCTTTGACATCAATGGCAAACCATATGCCAACAAACTCCCCCTTTGGCATTGATGTCAACATAACCAATCTGTGCACCTATACTCATTACTCCCCTTGTGACAAGATTCTCTTCTCCCCCTTTGAAAACAATGACAAAGGACTCTTGGTGTCAAAAAAAAGTATTCTCATGCAAAAGAGTCCCATAGAGAGACAACATACTCCATTGTCAAGCATTCATCTCCCTAAAAATAAGATCTTCATTGAAAGCACCTTGATTTCATATTGTCACATCAACATTTTTGGAGCAAATAACAAGATCATGCACATCAAGACTTGCAAAAGCTAGTCACCACTATCCCAAGTACAAAAAGATACTATCTCAAGTAACTAGCTCAAACACAAGAATACCATATTAACTTACTATTTACTGCCAAAATAGGGACTGCAAAGATAAACTATTGTCACATGCAAATATACTGTCCATTGTTCCCTTGCACTATGCCTCCTTAAAACTATCACTTGCGTGCACATTGTG
Source organism: Sequoia sempervirens (assembly GCA_007258455.2). Taxonomy (NCBI): domain Eukaryota; kingdom Viridiplantae; phylum Streptophyta; class Pinopsida; order Cupressales; family Cupressaceae; genus Sequoia; species Sequoia sempervirens. The sequence goes on along the minus strand of VDFB02059333.1, from coordinate 17,695 downwards.
TTATGAAAAAATTCCTTCTATAGTCCCCTTCTATCATATCATCTATTAGGAATTGTATGCAGAAAATATCAATCAAATGCAAATAAAGATTAAACAAAGGAATGAAAAAACACAAAAAATAATAACGAGAGACAATATTTAATATGGTTCGCCCAAACTTGGGCTACATTCCACCAACAGAGAGTCCAATATTATTATCCAATAAATCGAACCAATTACAACCAATAATCCTTGCAACTCAATACCACTGCAAATGCTACAATACAATGTCAATAGAAACCCAAACCCTTAGCCTTTTATCAAGACTTATGTTGATTACAAAATAGGTTTTTTTATGTCGACCAATAGAAAAATTAACTCCGATGCCTTTATAAAAATAATAAAATCATGAAGGAGAGGTTTCATTTGTCGCTTGACCTTGCCCTGTATTGTGACAGGGAGCATGCCAAGGGTGCTACCCCTAGACCCTACAAGGGGTATTTCCCCTTGACCCCGTCTTGGGGGTGCTACCTCCAAACCCCTGCAAGGGGTGTTTCCCCTTGACCCTGTTAAATAATTTGGGGGGAAACCGCACCGATAAAAGTGGGGAAAATTTAACCTCTAAGTCTGATTAGGCTCCATATACCAACATCATCTTGACACCTCATTATGTACTGCCATCTCATCAAATACCATACACTGTCCTTGCACAAAAACATTGTCCCAGTCACAATCACAAAGTAGAAAACCCTATCATAGTTTAGCAACTACCAAAAACTGACTTTTGCAAGGAATAAAAACACTATCCAACAATAAGAACTGTTAAAAGAGAATCTATTCCATTGAAGATCACTTCCAAGAAGATTATTATTTTTATGATTCATCCAAGATTATCATCATTATCTATATATCCAACAAATCAAAGATTTATCTGCCATTGTCACCAAGCCAAGCATAGAGAGCATTGAGAGAAATCATGAAGGAACACTATCCAACTGAAAACACTATCACATAACCAAGAATTCACTATCATCTACAATGCATTCACTAAGCCCTTGTACAACATGCAAAAGACAAGCGTACCTCCAAGGAATTGTCCATATTGTCAACTATCAACTGTAAAGGTCACTTTCCAAGAAAATGTTCAAATACTGTCACTTGAGTCATGATGTTAAATGTTGTTGTCATTGTCACTATTTTGCATTCTATCACTACTCATGTTCAATTCAAATTCAAACACCAAGCATTAAGTGTCCACTGTAAAGTGTGAGATATCCCATGTAAAAATGGAAAATCAACATTACCACATCAAATTGAAATTTCAAAAAATCACAATAAATGTCACTGTCAAATGTATTTGCTACAAGCTAATGTTGTTGAGTCAATTTCAACTAGAATAGTCAAATGAATAGCACTTTCTTTACTACCACTTCACTTTGATCATTGTACACTTATCACTGACCACAAAAAAATGATCCAAACTGAGACAAAAGAACATGAAGAATGCAAAAATGTTCAATATATTCAACTTACAATATTGTATCAACTTTCAAGCATCATTCATTCCACTTTGTACAACTGTCAAGCATTCACTGTACTGTCAGTACCAAGCAATGTGTTGTTAGATGAAAGGTCTCACTGTTATATCTCCCCCAAGACATTCCACCAAAAAGCTCCAATTATGAAACACAAATCATCAACTATCCCCAAAAGCTTAATTTACTCTACAAATGTGGTGTCACACTACCAAAACCAAATGGGTTGTCTATACAAGCACAAAGCCATTTTTTTCAAACAAAATGTCAAGACCACAAACACCATACAAACACTGGTAATAAAGGCATGAAGAAGCACAATTCACTTTCCAAAGATTAGATCATAGGCAAAGCATCCATGTCACTTGAAAACTATCAACAAACCACAACCACACTAAATTTTGAATCATCAAAAACTATTCAACCAATTTATTCATCAATGTAGACTGTCAGCATGAACAAGATAAATGTATTGTTACAAAAGGATAGACATAGAGAGCATTGAAATATACCATTGTATCATAACCAACACCTTGTACCATCTACATACTCACTATATGGACACTAGTATTGTTACCAAACCCCTGAAAGCACCTTATATCAACATCAAGTCTACTATCACTAATCACTATTTTGGACTAGAGCTCTGTATTCTTGCAATTTAGAACTTCACTATGCACACAGTCCAAAATTTAATCATGTAATTGACATTATATTTAATACTCTTTGCCAAACTTGTTATGACAGTAGCACTCCCTTTACAAGAGAGATCGTGTCTATACATTATCAAGCAAGATTCCAACTACCCTATGAGTTACAGGATATTCACTCTACTATGCAAATGTAGTAAGATAAAGAAAGCCATTATGAACCTTTAAGAGCATGCTATGTTGTATATAGATCAGTGTATTCATGATGAATGTAGATGGATATTCAAGATAAAAAAACATACTGCTCCAACAACTATTCTTTCATGGTTATCACAAAGCACCATGATTCAGCTCTCTTTCAACTGATCAAAGAAATTAGTATCCAAAGCATGAAACCATTTATGGAGTAAAACATTCAATGACTTGCAGTCCTAAAATTAGTTTTTGATCTTTACTATTTTATTTACATCAAAAGGATATAGAGATAAGAGCAACAAGAAAACCTTTAGTGAGCATAGCTCAGGATATTATGATTTAACACAATACCTTTCACCTTGAATATCACTTGAAAATGTAGAAAAGTCTTAACAAACTTTGCAACCTGTGACAATACTATAAACTATAAATATCACACAATACTTTGCAAAGATATAACTTGAAATCATGAAAAACCTAACTAAGATAACCAAATGTACCACAACCATGTACTTTTCTTGCCAATATCCCATCAGAACATCAAAACAACAAATTATTGCAAAAAAAAAATACTACCTCTATGTTGCTTACTATAGGATTTGAAAGATAAAACTATAAGCATCTCCCACTAACCTCATGCTTCCCTCTATGAACTAATAGATGTCACTTGTGCATTATGTACAAGTTTAGATTCTTTCTTGTTTCAAATAGAAACTATTGAATCTATATCTCCTCCATAAAGAACTACATGTGCAAGAAATGCAGCTTCATTCTTTTCATTGTTCTTCCTTTTCTAGACCTTCTCTAATTTCTTCTTGTTACCAGATGCTTGTTACTTTGTATTTTTCTTATGTGAGGAATCATTTCTTTTCTCCTATTTCAAAAATCTAGTTCTACAGTACTTTGCAACATGACCATGGTTATGACATTTATAATATATTACATTTATGTTGTTAGGAGATGCAAAGTTATTTATGCCTTCAATCTTTCCAGCAACAGTCCTATAGTTTGTAGCTCTTTTTCATGATTGTCACAATTTTAAAAAACTACATTCATATTCCTAGAGAATGCATATTGACTCCTTTTAGACCTTCTTCTACAATAAATTTCTTTATGCCCATAACCATTACATGAATAATAATAACTAGGAAATGAATAATTGTACCTCACTAATTGATCTTGCCAAGTAGGTGGAGATCCTTTGAACCAGTTGGCTCTACTTCTTCTTCCTTTGTTGATGTCCTTGAACTATCTACTATTAGTAGTCCTAATTTCTAATTTCTTATTTTCTTCAATCTTAGGGGCAACAACGTGATAGCTTAGATCTATCTTATTTCTTGGAGTTTTTCTAACATTAGAACTTTGTCTTTCTTCATAGCCCAAACCAATAGAGTCCTTGTAATGTTTCTGCTTACTTAACATATCATTCAACTTGCTAGTACTCTCATCAAATTTTAGATTATTTTCTAAATACTTCCTAACATTCTCAAGATCTTTCCTTAGAGAGACTATAATTTCTCCTTCAATATTTTGGAATTCAATTGTTTTGACTTCTAAATCAGACCTTGTCACATCATCTATCCTTTGTTTTCTTCAATCTCTAATTTCAAATTGACAATCACATCATCTTTTGCAGTGTGTTCTTTAAAAGAGAATTTTCCTCTACAATCTTTTTCAATGAGGCAATCTCACTCTCTATCCCTTTACACATCTATTCCTTATCTTTAAATTTTTTTCCATTTCTTCTTTAGCCCTTTTTCTTTCCATACATTGAACTTTAAGAAATTCAACATACTTTTCAGATTCATTATGATTTTGTACTAAGACTTTATTAACCTTAATACTTTCTTGAAGTATTACCTGGAGTTTGTGATTCTCTCGTTTAAGGTTTTTAACTTCAACTAGGGCAGCAACAAGTTCTCCTTCAAGATCAACAACTCCTCCTTCATCGGTTTCTTGATCAATTTGGTACTCATTTGCAATATCTATGAAGGGTATGGGGATCATCATGGAAAAACAGAGCCCTAAGTGGCAAAAAATAGAAAATCAGAGTTAGGAAACTTGACTTAAAATTTGAATAAGTTATCTATATTATTTTAAAAATATGTAAGAATCAGAATCTGTAGCAAATTGAATTTAGTTTCTAAACTACTAGGTTTTTTATAAAAAAATCTATTTGGTGAAAATTTGAAATTTCAATGCAAGAGTAATTTAAATTTTTAGGAAAAAATAAGTAAGGGTCCTATCCTAATTCACCCTAACCACAATAAAATGATAATATTTTTTATAAGATTTTAGATATAAGTAGAGGACTCATGTCCGGGGTGTGACACATATTATTTTTATTTTTCCAAGTAAATAATTAATTATGTATTTTTTTATCAAGCTTTTAAAAAAGTATAAAAGCTCCCTATGTCACCACTTGGCTTGGTCAAAAACTTCATGAATTTAATTTTTCATTTTTTAATCCTATAGTATGCAAACATAGAATGTGACACATGTTTTGGATTCAAAAAATGTGATACATTTGAAAGCTATAGATGTTTTTCAATTAGTCTATCAATCATGACTTTAGTCAGAATTTGAATAGAAAGTGAATAATAATTACTTATTAAATTCAAAGTAAAGAATAATTTATATTGGTGGAAAGTTGAGAATATCCTTTATAAACCTTTGTTTCATCAATTTTGGGTAAAAATAAAATAAAGACCACATACCCATCATATTGCCACTTTTGGCCCATCATGATCCTTGCATACCCCGAACGGAGATTCATCATTTATTCCTGCTTGACGTTCTTTAGGGCCAAGAAGATTAGAAACATCGTCAACCTTTGAAATAGATTCCTCTTTCTTTTGATGTAGACCTTTCTCCTTTTTAGAAACTTTATTTTTATACTTCTTTCCCATTGTACTCCTCTACTAGTAACCCTTAAGTTGGTTAAACTTTGCACAAGGGTATAGCTCTAATACCACTTGTTGTAGTACAATACCAGTAAGAGGGGGGTGAAACAGTGGTATACCAATTTAAAATGACCTTGAATTAATCTTACACAAATTTGAACATATAAAATGTATTTTCAGAACAATTCAACTATCATATGTTGCATCATGCATGTAAAGCTCTCAAGATTGATTGAACATAAACAACATAATTAGAGCCAAAAACAACAAAGCCAAAAATAAAAAAAATTAAAGCATAAAGAACATAAGTAGATCATAAAAGTTGATGACACCATAGAAACTCAAATGCTAAAAGATACACAAGACTGAATGTTTAAACATGCAAACCAAGTAGACCACAAATAGTGAGAAATAATAACATAGTGATTTATGAGTGGAAAATCCTCATAGGGATATAAAACCACTCAAGAAAAAATGCTTCATTGGCTTAATAAAGATCCACTGATTACAAAGCCTCACTAGCTACTTTGTGTGCCTCACTGGAAAAGCCTCAATGGCTACACAATATGCCTCACTAGTTACATGCATTCCTCACTAGAAAATGAACCTCACTAGTTACAAGTATGCCTCACTAGAAAATACAACTTTCACATCAATATGATTCTATGAATAAAAGGATAGAGTATAATCTTTCTCATTACAAAGAATTTCTTGATTGTCTCATTTTATTGGAGACTCAAGAACTTATATGTCTATGTATCCACATACAACCAACACTTAAATTTATTTCTCAATTTTTAAAAATAGATTGTTCATCAATGTTTCCAGCATAAATATAATAATGACTTTTTGCAGAGTATAAGTCTCATACCCATCTTCATCAAAAAATTTCACAGTGATTAAGTCACTTTGATATATTGATCAAGACCTTGATAGTTTTACCTCAAACAACTGTGTATACAACCATTTACAAAAATTGTCCTCCTAACCGATACACCATTGTTCAAAAGTATGGTTTGATAACTATCAAAATGTGCCATCTCGAGTAGCATTGAACCAACAAATGTAAACCTTAGACTTAGGTTATATCAAACTACCATGAGATAATAAACCAATAGAACACACAATATATCTTTTTCATGTCGGTATGCCCTAGGAAAAGGGTCGACAAACAATTTCATTTAGATCATTTGAAATTGAAACCCCAAACACAATAAACTCTTAAATAATTATGCAAAAAACTCTAGTAAACCCTTATGCAGTGAATAAATATAAGCTTCAAAACCCAAAACCCCAATCGACAAAAGAACTCAAAGACCAAGAAATCTATATGCTAGTTTTCATACCTTAGTAACTCGACATGAAAAACAACAAGCTAGGATTAAAGAATGTGTTACTAATATGTGCTCATTTTCCATAGAAGTAGTCAATAACACCTAGAGTAGTCACTACCAAACAACCACTTCCTGGAAACCATGCCTTGTGGCCACCATACCAAAGTCATCATGACATGGTCACAGCCTTCACAAGAGTTTGTTCCCTAATCATTTTCACAATGAAACCAAATTTGTGTGTACCCTTAACAAAATGATAAGCCTTTGTCTCAATCATCCTTGACAATAATAAGATATAATTCCCTTGACAATAATGAACAAACCGTTATTTCCTTTTCATTTCAATAATGAACAATCCATTATTCCTTTTTCTCCTATTTACACCTTGAAAATCTTGAAGTAGCAAACTCATCACCAACACCAAATGAACAAATACCAATAAGAGATTCACCATACCTTGGAGAGTAACTTCAAGCTTATCAAGGCAACAACAACACATTACCTTGTAAATGAAGATCATCTTTGAATGAAGATTAATTAAATACCTTTAGCACTTTGAAAAGATATCATATAGATGGCATACCTTTGAATGCATCTTTGCAAATGCTTAGCAACATTATCAACTTAGCAACAACATGAACTACTAAAACATGAATTTCCTTGATGCATCATCAAACTTGTGGCATTAGGCATCAACCTTGTGACACCATGCATCAAGCTCTATTTGACATCTATTTCCATCAACTTCAAACACAAACCTAACACCTTTGACATCAATGAAAAACTACATGCCAACAACTACTAACCTATGACTGTAGCGATTGAAATATAAATTGTAGGGGAACACAACTATTTAACTATGATTGTAATGGTTGCAATATAAATTGTAGGGATTTACACAATATAAAGCTTACGAATGAAAAATAGTAAGAGTTTAACAAATCTCACATGTTTTGTGCATTATGAACTCATTCACAGGAATAAATTATTGTGAGGTTAAATGATGTAATATTTTGAATGACTAAATTGATGAAGCAGAACCTATGAAAAAGATGAAACAAAACCTAATAAAAAGAGACAACCCCAAATTAATGACTAGCATCAAAGAAAAACTAAGTGAATAATAATGCAGAACCTATGAGAATAAGATAACTAGAGTGAATGATAATGTAGAACCTATGAGAATTATATAACCAAAGTGAATGATAATGCATCACCCATGAAACAAAAATGCTAAACTATGACTGTAATATTTGCAATATAACCCCTAGGGAAACACAAATGCTAAACTCTTACTGTAATATTTACAATATAAACCCTAGGGAAACACAAAAGCTAAACTATGACTATAATATTTGCAATATATACCCTAGGGAAACACAAATGCTAAACTATGACTATAATATTTGCAATATAAACCCTAGGGAAACATAAATGTCAACCTATGACTATAATGGTTGTAATGAAGATCAATATAAAGCTTACAAATATAAGACAGTAAGTTGCCTATAAGAAAATATCATATCTTAAAGGCATGCACAACATAAACATACTCATGCACAACAATTTGGGAACCACACTTACATTTCATGACATGGAAACACAATTGCTAACCTATGACTTTAATGGCTATAATGAAAAACAATATAAAGCTTACAAATGGAAAACAGTAAGAGGAATACCTGGAACAATATGGAAGTTTTTGCACTGGAATCTATGCTACTGCTTCTTCTTGTTGTTATGTCGATCAATTTTGTGCTTGTCACTCCTTTTCTTATGTTGCTCAATGTACAATAAGGGAATACTTGGAGGTTTTCATGACTATTTGAATTGGGAATTATTTGAATCTGATTGATGCTTGTTTGGTATGGCGAATAAATCCCTGTCCTATTTCAAATTTGAATTTTGGGTGATATAAATTATAGATTTGATTGATTTCGGCCATTTATTATTGAGTTGATTGGTTTGGTGGATTGTTTTCATTTGTTTCCATAATTTTTTTTATGAATAATGGTGGCCTTATAGCTTGTATTTTTGAATACAGGTGGCTTTTTAGAGGAAGGTGCTAGTACGTGCACACCCTACTTGGCGAGATGGGACATACTCTAGCCGATACATGTTGTAGGTCTCATGTTTGATGAGATAAGAAGATGCATTTGTGTGTTGTTTAGGTTATGCTACGGTGGGAAACATGGGTGTAATGGGTTAGAATTTTCGTCAAACATGGGACACATGGGTTTGAATTGTGTTGATGTGGCACCTCTATTTTGTTGTGTAGTTGTCATTAATCTATAAGTGATGCCTTGATTGGTGTGGCAGTTAGGTTTGAATGTTTATGGGGAAGGGTGCAAACTTTTATGTTTTTTTTGTTTTATTTTTCGAGTTGGATTGCTATAGTCACATGTTAGATACAAGTTGTAAACACTTACATGTGTTTGGATGCTAGCCTTAGCTTGTTTGTTGGCAAACATATATGAGTAAACGTGCATTTAATATTTGATTTATGTTTGATCTCATCGTACTTTTTTATGCAAGTGTATTTTCCAAACTTTTGGAGGGCTGATGTATCACAGTGGGCCCCAACGTGCACCAATCCTATCATACATTAAGGAACCTGCACACATTTCAGCTCCTCTCCCCTTGTCATGACTCACCAACTCTGTAATTTTAATTTAGTTAATACTTGATGGAACTACACAGTTAATTTCTAGGAATAGAAACTGAGAAAAGGGTAAGTTCAATGAAATTGGGAAAAAGTGAAGTTAAGAGGGGCCCAGTTGACACAACACCCAAGTAGTTAGCACTTAGAGGGTGTTGTTAAGCCCAGTCGGCCAAGAGACTAGGATCGTATCCATTCATTCTCTCCTACATGATTGCAACTCCTTGTAGAAATTCTTGATGAGAAAAAAAAAATGACAATGAACAACAAAAAGTATAATTTTTGGTTCACTTTTCAAGGTAGATGCTACCGTAGAAAATGAAATGGTCTATAGGCTTTATAGCCAAAAGTTACATAATTTTTTTAAATATATAGACTCCCATCACCACAAGAGGGTATGCCATCTAACTGAAGCTCTCAAACTTTCCTTTGAGAAAGTTTTGGGCTCTCATCATTTGAAAAATCGCTCTTCAAAATGTTTTATGTTTACTTAAGCTTTTGCGTCGACATCTGCCAAGGGTTTGTGAGAACATTTTATGCTACTCCTAATCAAGAATGAATTCTCACATCCTTAGATGAAGAAATCTTGAAAAAGGTCGATCCTACAACTATGAGTCAAGGAATCAAGAAAACTAGGATCTGCATTCCTATTTTCTCGAAGAAATTTTTTTTTGAGTCCAAATGGTGCTTGCAAGAAGTGTCACTTATGGTTAAATCTGGGGTTAAAATCTATCCCCTATTTTATAAAGTTTTTCCTAGTGTTTTTAGGTGTCAGGATGGAACTAAATATGTAGAGTGCTTCAAGCAGCATGAAAGCTATCAAATATTATCTATCGACTTAATCCTTGAATACAAAATTGCATTAGAGACTATATCATTTCTATATTATTAGGGTTTCAATCAATACAATGACAGGTAAGCCTTCACCTCATTGTGTTTTTTCTTTAGGGAGGAAGCTATATTAAGTAAGGAATTAATATTAATTCACACTTTCGTAGGGATGACGATTGGATCAAATATTTTATGGTCGATGTTCAAAAAATCTAACATTCAAACAATCCACACAAAGTGTATCTGGATATTCCAGAATGCTTTGGCTTGGAATGACCTATGAAGCATGTCAAGGGATTACTAAATGCAGATGATCATTAGCAGAAGATGATGAAATTGGGTATACATGGCATGAGTGGGATAGGTAAAACTACCATGGCCAAGGTTGCTTGCAAAGAACTATTCTCAAAATTTGAAGTGTTTTCTTTTGTTCCAAGTGTGGGAGAAAGATGTCAAGAGGTGGATGGGATTCTAAAGCTGTAGACCCAGATGCTCAAAGATGTCTCACATTTCAGAGGTGAATTAGGTCATGTTCATCATGGAAAGGGTATGCTACAAGACTATCTCAGGGGAAAGAGAATTCTTCTCCTCCTCAATGACATTCAAAGTTCTAAACAATTTGACACTCTTGGAGGAAATTGCAGTGACTTCAGAGTAGGAAACCATCTCATCATTACACCATAGAATGATCTACAAATGCTTAAAGTGCCTAACATTCATAAAGTGTAGAAGGTAAGGAAGCTTCCTCCCAAACATGCCATGTGATTGTTTGAGTTCCACACATTTCTCTATTTCTACTATCCAAATCAAGAACCAAAAAAAATATGCAATGATATTGTTACTACTTGTGAAGTCCTTCATCTTTCCCTTCAAATCTTTGGGAATCTCTTGGTTGGTAAAGAGGATAGAGATGTATGGAAGGAAATGGTAAGTTAAGGTTTGAGCCTAATATGCAAAATAAACTTAAAGTATCCTACGACATCCTTGATCCCAATGAAAAGGAAATGTTTCAATATATTGCTTGTTTTGTGACATGGATGAAGAAAGAAATCACTATGATCTTTTGGGAAAAGTTGATTAATAGTCCTCATGTATCATGTCTTGAAATTCTCTTGCTAAATTCCTTTGTACACTTTTTCTGTAGTAATCAATTTTTGATGTACCAGTGCCTTTGATGTTTGGGAAGAAGTATAGCAAATGAAATGTCTCTAGAGATCTTTGAACGCACAAGACTATTCAATAAGGAAGATGTGCCCGATATTTTATGTCGGCTCAAGGTATGGAATTCTTTGTTAACCTTATTATGTTTTTAAGTGTTTCATTGATGGTGGTGGATGGAGAAAAATTAATACACAGATTCAAAAACACATAAAATTAGAAATATAAACATATAATTTCCTCAACATGTGCTACTGCACGCCTTTCTATTGCTTGCAAATGAAGATTGCAATTGCCTCTTTTATAGAGGTCTTTGGAAGTCGCAACAAAGCTCTAGATAGTAGGTAATCAACATACAAATTGTATTATATTTCATGTTATCTTATCCTTTGTGACATTATGCATTTAATGTTTTCACGTGTTGCTTATCGGTTAGGTGGTTGAAGTTTCCATGACATACTTAGCTAGTAGAAATCACTAGAACATTCATTTAATATTGGTGTGGGAGAAATTAATATTCCAACACTCCCCCTTAATTTTTACCATACATTCTTGAACATTTACCATTTTGTTTTCCAAGTCTGCTGACTTACTCAAATTATTTTCTTGCACAATACATTCAAACTATCTTCAAGATCTGTAGATCTTTTTCCAATTGTCACCAACTACTACAACAATCCTTCAAACCTTTGCTTTTCAAATCTTTAATACTTCAATCTAGAAGTACTCTCGCTATCTATTGCTTTCCATTTTCCTTGATATCTTACAAATTATAACATCTTAAACCTTCAAACCTTGATTGATTACTATCATCTTTCACATATGTGTTGCAAGAATGGAAAGATTAAAGGTGTTGTTATTGATGTCAACTAGTCAATTGGTTACCTACTAGTTGTTGTTGGTTGTATATGTTGAGGATATTGAGAAAATGGTATTGAAGATATGTTATAGATATTCAGTGCTTGCTTTTGGTTTTGGTCTGAATTTTCTCCTATGGTTGTGTGGTTCAGACATGTTGTTCACATTTGCTAGAAGGTGCTATACCCATATTTTTGGTTGTTGATTTGTTGTATAGTGCAAGTTGTGTTCACTAGTTGTGAATTGTGGTTTTTTGTGTTTTTGGTTGAGGTCTGGGAGAAATGTTGTTGGTTTGGATTTATCTTTGATGAAGTCTTATGACTTACGGTTCTAAATTTGAGTTTCCCTAATTCTATTGAAGATAGTTTTGGCATTTGGAATGTTCGTGCTTAATGGTTCTATGTGTTTTACACTGGTTTGGCTGAACTTTTGTGAAATACTACTTTCAAGGTTGATGAAGTGTGTTGGATCTATTTGGGTCCCTATGAAGCATTTTTTTTGTGTTTCCCTCATTCTAATTCCACCCTAGCATGTTTTGGCACTGACTTAAATTGAATTTGGATTTGGATGGCCAACTTTGGATATGTTTCAAAGTTGAAGATGGTATAAATACAAGATGAGTCGGTACTAGAAAATATACAAAAATGAAGAAGAAGACCTTGACAAGAGACACTACACATGCTTTCTGGTGTTGTCATTGATGGCAACACTTGTTAGCTAGTCAATCCGCATGTTTTCATTTACTCATGCCTGCAAAAAAATTGAAGATTAATGATTATCTGTTAAGTTAGAACAAAGCATCCAGTAGTTTCGTGTTCTTTGATTCATATGCATATTTTTTCTTATTATTTTGTGTTGTGGGTCTCAGGGAGTATTGTTCAATGCATAATTTGTGTTATCTGTAAATCTTGGTGCCTTGTATCAAATTGAGTGTAAGTTAGAAGGTTCGGTGAACTAATTTTTTGTGCATCAGTGTATGAAGGCCGACTTGGTGAATATAGTATGTCCTAGATAATTGAGGAGTTATTTCTTAAGTATTTTTGTGTTTGAACATTTTGGTTTGGGTCCTGACTATGTTATGGCCGACTCTTGTGGATGCGCATTGAATATTTTGAATGATTTGAGCTGACAGTTTGTGAATATTTCTTATTTTGTTGAGGCCAACATGAAGTGATTGAATTCTTGGTGGCAAATATATATAAGTGATTGATTATATCATTTTGATGTATGTTCAATATGAGTTGTATGTTGCAAATTTCAAAAGGTCAATAGAGAAATTATGCATAGTTTCACTTGTGCTTGGTGCAAATTGAAGCAGAACAGAGTAGAAGAGTAGAATTAGTCAAGAGGTCTAGAATTCAATTGTTGAGCCTAACCAGAACTATAATCAAGCATTTGTAGATGCTACTTTATTAGTTCAAATCCTTGGAATCATTCTAAACTTTTGTAACATAGTGATCCTTTTAGTTTTTGAGCAGTGAGCTCTAGGAAGTGTGCCTAAATGCAAGTCCATTTTCATTTTGTAATCCTTTCTTTTGAGTATACTCAAAACAATATTGTGGATTGACCTCCATTGTGGTTTTTCCCCTAACAAGGTTTCCACGTAAAAAATCCTTGTGTTATGGTGTTGTGGTTATTTGTCTTATGTGCGCGCATCTTTATTTTGGTTTAATGTTATCAGTACTTTAAGGATCATATTAATAAAGTTAAAAATTGGATATTCTGGTTTAATGTTATCAGTACTTTAAGGATCATATTAATAAAGTTAAAAATTGGACAACACTGATTCACCCCCCTCTCAACGTTGCTTGATTCCAACAATTGGTATCAGAGCTTTGTTCCTCAGAAGAAGCTTAAAGGCTTGGGGAAGATCTTGGAAAGTTTTTCAATGGATTCAAGTAGTCTTCAACAACAACTTATGGTGGCCCTAGATGATCTTGATCAATCAAAATATGAAGTCCAAGAATTATAAGAAAATCTCATGAATGATGAGAGATTCATTGAGTCATTAAAAGAAAAAATGAACAAGTTTAGAGAGAAGATACGGGAACTCTATGATCAAATCAAGCAAGAAGATAGTAAACGCATTGTAGATGAACAACTGAGTCAAGCCCTAAAGGAAAAGATAGAAGAATGTGAAAATTTTTCTAGGGATAATGTAGTTCTGAAGCATTAGATGGAATCTATTATGATGAGGATGACTACGGAAATTGAAGACAAGAAGAAGAATGAAGAAAAGATTTCCCAATCCCTAAAAGAGAAATCTGAAGAATACAGTCAAATTACTAAAGGATTCATTCAGTTGGAAAGTGAGTTAGAGAAAACCAAACACAATGAGGAAGAGCTTGAAAAGCACATTATTGACCTTAGAGATGAACTTGATACTACAAATGAATTCAAGGAAAAGTTCAAGATTATCTTAGCCAAGCTTGATGAACTAATTAAAATTCAAAGGACTGATGGTGACAAGCAAGGTCTTGGATATGAGAAAGGAGAAAGTTTCAGATCTAGAAAAATGAGGTTTAGAAAAGGAAATTAGATGAACAATGTTGGAAGGTGTCTGGTAAGACAACCTAATGCTCAAAAGTTTAATGGTATCTATTATATCTGCAATAAATTTGGTCATATGGTAGCTCAATATAGAAGTAGAATGAATTCAAGTGGTCCATCATTTTTTGGTCAATGCTTAAACTGTAACAAGTATGGTCATAAGTCAAATGAATACAGAAATGTGATGAGCAACTTTTATAGAGATGTTTGATGTTATACATGCAATATATTTGGCTATATTGCTAACTAGTGAAAATCAAGAGAAATGCAGTGGAACAATTGGTCTAGACAAAGAAATGTGGTGTGCTAAAATTGCAACAAAACTAGTCATATTGTTAGATTCTATAGAAGAGGTCTGGTAAATAAGAGAAGAAACATGCAAAAGGATGAAAAGGAAAAGAGAAAGTCACTATAGATCATATCAGGAAGTAGATGAAGAAGAAATGGGTAAAGAAGATTCCCTCTATTGTAGGAAATGTGCCAACATCAGAATTAGCTTTTGGTAGTTCTTCCAAGAATTAGGTTAAGGCCTTTGGCCTAGGGGGAACTATCAAGAAAATCTTTCAAACCCCCTACAGGAAAATGACACCAGGATGTGGATGAGTTCAATGATTTCATTAATGATCTACATATGTTTTTGAACAATTGGAGAGAGTATTTATGCAAAATTGAAGGTCCGTAGAAGAGTTATCTTTCACAGTGTATGGAAACAGGGTATCTGGATGAGTTAGGGAAAAATCATTTATTGCGTCAATAGGTTAGGTGTGTGAATGATAAAAGGTTATTTTTATCCTTCATTTGTCACTTTACATTTTGAGAAGAATAATTTTGAAGAGATCTGAAGTGATCTTTGGTGAAATTTGGTGAGAATTCAAGTGTGAAGGCAATTCGAAGTTCAAACCCTAATTCGGCTAAAAGCTATTTATCGGGGAAACTTGTAAACCTATGAATTTGTGAAAATGGCTACTCCATTGGTATTCAAAGTCAAGGAAAGAACCCGTTTGAAGTTCAAGTGGCATCCTTTCAAGTCAATTGAGACCGAGCCCTTAGGTGCATTTTCGTCTGTTTTGTATGGTTTTTTGCACATTGAGGATATTAGGGCATACATTCATGCTAATATTGAGGAGTTAGGAAGCTTGTAGTTGCTGAATTTGTATTCCAATCACATTGTTGGGGAATATTTCTGTGTCAAGCCTGAATTCAAAACCCTAGAGGAGAAGAAATTCATGTAGATTGTGAAATTTCCCATGTTTAATGAAAGCGAATGGGTTTGGTACATCTTGAGTCAAGTTCATGTTGAATTCATGTGGTTGAGTCAACCCTTCAAGATTACAAAAGAAGCTATAAGTGTTGTTACAGGATTAAATTCCTCTGGTGGATTTCTGATTTTGAAGTCTATGAATAATCAAATAGTAACTGATGCAAACGGTTCAGTATTTAATAGAAGAGTGATGAAAATTGATAACATCATTGATGTGGGCATCAAATTTTCCTTGATGGTCATTGGTTATAAGATATATCACTCTAGCCAATAAAATTTTGTATTTGGTATAGCCATATATGCAACATATCAAATTGTAAAGGAGAATGTAGAGTATGATTTATGTGAATTGCTTCGGAGTCATCTTATGGAGAATCTTGGTAAAATAAAGAAAGACAATAAGAATTATTTTAAATATGGTAATCTATTGCTATGTTTGTTCTTTTATTTCATGAATGAAGTTCCAGGAGTTGGGAAAGTACATTGGCAAAGTGATAAGCATGTTGTTGTTCAGATTAGAGACATGTTATTCAGCCTTGGTGATTTGTAAGTCAGGAAAACTACAATTTGGGGATATTTCAAGAACTTTCAGAATTTAATGCAAGCTAGGGAAAGAATTCCTACTTCTATTGTGGAGAAGTATAAGGATACAATCTATTTTATGGTGGCACTAATAGATTTGACTGCAAAATACGACGAAACAGATCGACGAAATATGTAAAATACGATGTTCGTCGGGTGCTTGTAAAATTTGATGTGTAATTTCCAATTTTTTTGAAAGTTTTTCCCCGACGTTCGTCAAAATGTCGGCTATTATTTTCGTCGAATGTTCGACAAACATGAAAAATTAAAAAAAATCAAATTGTGGCCGACATAAAGAAAAGTGAGTTCGCGCCTGATTTATTGCGATAGCGTTTTTCTCTACTTCAGACAGTTTGTGGAGAACTAAGGACGATTTTCTTAGGAAAAATAAAAAAAATTCAAGAAGATATCACCAGGTTGAGGGTAGTCATTGTCTTTGCAGAATTCAGCCAGAAGTCGATTTGTAGTTCCAGTTTGAAAATCATATCTTTTGTGCCAACATCTCATCGATTTCACTTTTGAGGTTAAGGGTTTTGAGAATTTCATGTCTAGATTTTGTTGTGTGGAATCACCCAGGCATCACAACCAAGGAATAGATTCTTGTGACTATAATTATGAGATCCATAACTCTATTGGTCATGTGGCATAGTTTTTCTATAACAAATACATGATGCATTCATGTGTGACCCAAGTTTAATGTGGCTATGCTGTGATAGAAATGGAGGCACTCATATAATGTAGTTAATTCAGGTTGTATAATGTAGGTGTCAATCATCATTGGGTGCATTCAGGTTGTCTCAAGTTTAATAGGTTAGGATGTAATTATAGCATGATCGAAGAGTGATTACCTCTTGCTGCAATAAAGAGCCTATAACTCTGGTTGATATGCAGAGTGGTTGTGTTATATCAATTATGTAGTGTATTCAAGCACAACCCATGTTTAATGGGCTATTCTAGAGAGTGATCAAGATTTTCTAAACCTTATGAATGTTACTTGACATATATTTGCATAATTTGAAATTCCTTCAGAGGCTTTTGAAGTATCAATGCATCCTATATAGGGTTTAGAATGATTTCTTTTAATTAAAAAAATAAATAAATGATGTATTTCCCTATAATTAGATAGTGTGGAGATCTCCTAAATCTGCCCCAACACACTATCCTCTTTGGCACTGTATTAATTACTCCAACTACTAGGTT